>JABYQK010000068.1:0-227074 GCA_022606075.1 Fomitopsis betulina
ATACCTCTACGGCGAGGTCACTACTGCCGAGCAAGGCAATGAGACTGTGGTCATTGTGAGTCATGCTTCCTATCCATGCTCCATGTTCACTGCAGGGTAACAGCGCGCGGCCCCTGTATACCGGCGGGTAACAGCACGCAGGCCCCTGTTTACCAGTGGGTAACAGCGTGCGGGCCCGTGTTCACCGCAGGGTAACAGCGCGCGGGCCCCTGTTTACCAGCGGGTAACAGCGCGCGGGCCCGTGTTCACCGCAGGTTAACAGCGCGCGGGCCTGTGTTCACCGCAGGGTAACAGCGCGTGGGCCTGTGTTCACTACAGGGTAACAGCGCGTGGCCCCTGTATACCGGCGGGTAACAGCGCGCAGGCCCCTGTTTACCAGCAGGTAACAGCGCGCGGGCCCGTGTTCACCGCAGGGTAACCCCAAAATCGTGGTTGTGTGCTGCTCACATGCGCGGTATGTCAGGATTTTGTGTCCTTGCTTTGTTCCATTACCTTACAGTTGCCTACTTCCGCACCATGTTATCTGTAATTCTGTTGTTTCGATGACTTGGCAGAACAGGATCTTGACAGTAGAGCATTTTACGGACTCGGACAAGACTTATCTCCTGCTGTCTAGCTCAAATCTATATTCAATTTTGTTGCATTTCTTTGCGGTCCAGTGGCATGCCTTAGTGTCTCGTAGTGTCTCGTATACATGTTGTCTATGCACCTAACTGCCTCAGTAGCCTCTCAAATGAGAAATAATCTACTCAAACGAGACAGCCCTGAGACAGCCTGTCTCAAACGGTCTCATTGCCTCGTTGTCTCAATGAGGCAACATAGGTAGGTGGCGCACTTTCCTGATGCTGCATGCCAAGCTTGAGGCCTCGCTTCACATACCGTACGCTCAGGCTCCCTACATTCACTCCCTGTCTGCGTGTAGTAGTAACCTTGTCAGATGACTGTCACGCAACCATCATACAACTCCTGCCCGAGCTGTCTCTCTTGAGTCCGTAGAATGCAACGTATCTTCACAAATTATTCTCCATTGCCTCTACGCTCGCTTGCTTTTCACCACTGCAAGTCGGGTATTTACTTCCACGAAGGCGCTGCACACCGCGAGCTGGTCATCTCCGCCTGCGAGCAACTTCACGCTAGTGCTAGCACCAATGGAGACGATGTGTTACGATAATGCTTTGCTCTTGCTCTGCGGAAGATCTCTACGACAAACTGCGGATCCTCGTGGCGTACGTGGCGTAAACGGTGGAAGCCCCAGCACCGAGCGAGTGCGCGCTCGCCGCTTTTTCCACTCATTGTCCCTCAAGGACATGTCAACGCCATCAAAGTGTGGACCTACATCGATTATTTTTTATTTTTTATTTTGAATCCATTTAGCGTCTGCGAGGGCCGAGCCCTATGTAGACGTGGCTCGTACGAGGGGTGTTACTATCTACTGGGAGGGGACTTTCGGGGGTCAGAAGTGTACATCAGGAAAACCCCCATTTTGTAATTTCCAACAATATACACATTATTCTCACAATGCGTAGAATCTTGGCAATGCAGATATGTTCACACTGCAGTACCGATAATCGAGTGAATGGGTATGAATTGCATCTAATTTCAAGGCGATGGTCTCTATCATGACAAATTGTAGTAACTATGAGGATCCTTAGTACGGTTAAGATAGAACGTGATACATTCATCCAGAACGTTTGAAGTTGTCCAAGCAGCCGGTGCTGATCCACCCCGTTTAGGGAATAGATGAACACTACGTTCAATCAATGTGAGTGGTACCACGGAAGCGATGTTCGCATCGCCTGTCAATCGCCTTACTTTGTACATTCGATGTCGTGGATCAGGACTCGCCCGAGAACCATTCAACATAAACAAGATGCCATGGTACTTGTATGGCTGATGGGAAGAGCTTGCGGAGCGACTTCTGCGGCAGCGAGAAGATCACATGTACTTGCCCTACGCGCATGTCTGTCGAGATCGTCAGCATGCTATGTCAGAACAATGTGATTGTACAAACATACCATGAATTCTGCTGCTAGGTTGACCAATAGAACGAATGCGTACAAGTGCTGTATCAAAGCAATCGGGGGCAAGAATGTTTCCAGTCGATCCTACTCGCTGGGGCTGGGCGTGTATCGCATCAAGGGTTTCATTGCCGTAGTACTCCGTATTGCAGAACCTGATCTTGTGATATACCGGAAGAGCGGTGAATGGAGACCGAACGCTGGCTGCGTGTGCCTCGACCTTGTTCCTCGCTAAGTTCGGAGCATTGAACTCGACCACGAAGCGCGCAAGAGCAGGTATCAGATGCGTTGCACCATAGCCTTCAGCAGCCACCAGTTCCTTAACTGATACAGCACGGCGGCTAGGCCATTTCGTCATATGGTGCTGTAACGGACATGCCATGTCAGGAGGGTGCCAGCGCGTAACTTCGTCTGCCGCTGCCGGTTCCGCACGCGAAGGATTGCCTTGGGAAAGTGCATACAGGACACGCCACTGGACATACTTCGCATGCTGCAGGACCTTCTCACGGCACTCCAGCCACTTCGTCATTTGCGGAAGCTCGTCTTTGCAATTTGTCGACCGGTAAGCCTCTTTAGCGAAGTCAATGTGAAGCCGTTCCGTTGCTTCGGTGTTGTAATTATCCGTAGTACCGTAGAGCATGATCGCACGAACGTAGTGCGCCTGTTGAAGGAGTGAAGTTGTAGTGGCTATAAAGGCAGGGAAACGAACCTGTGAGGGAACTGCTGAGGGACCCATTAGGCACACGGGAGAGCAGATGAAGGAATGATACATTAGGGGGCGTATCCAGCCCAGTATATATACATGCATGAGACCATCACCTGATGGTTGAGTCATGATGAGTCATAATCATAAGCTACATGAGTCATCGTTAGTAAGACGGAATCCGGAACTCCAAGTTACCGGCAATATCATATGCTAAGGAGCGGAGGCCCAGATGTCCGGTATCTAATCTACTGAGATAGGATGAGAGACAATCGAGTCCTATAGATAAAAGCGAGAAGAGAGTAAGCGTATAATGCAATATGTAGTGTTGCAGAACACAATGTAAGTCCATATCAGGCAAGCCTGATAAGATAACGCCTGAAATGGTAGAAGTTTAACAGCGCCATCATGTGAAGCTTGGGAATGATGAAGTTACCGTGTTTGCCAAGACGGATGAAAACATCTTTCTTTGCATGGAAGTCGGACAGTGCCTGCTCAAGTGCGGCCAGTGTCGTGCTTGAGTGGACCGAATACTGCGACATGTATAGAAAGTCGGGGAGCAATGTTGTCACTATGACCAGATCTGCTGCCTCATTGCCGGGGAGGTCAACATCAACAACGAGGCTGAGGATAAAGCGCACAATCTGCTTGTGTTCAGTCCCCATCATGCGCGACAGGCCAGATAGCCCCTTGTAGAATATATGGATACTGTGGTTGGGCGGCAGTTGTTTCACCCAAGCATCAACCTCTTCCTTGCCCATGATGTCGGTGAGCCAGGACAGGAGATGCTTGATGACGCCCTGGAGGAGCTGGTGTAGAATGTCGGGGGTGATGGACCGGAACATGTCAACATAGGGTAGATGTTCCCAGAAAGGATGCTGTATCAGCTTGATACCGACACGATCACACTTGTCCTTGTAGTCAGCTGTACCAAAGAAGGCCAGGGCATCGAGAACCTCATTGACATCACGATAGCTGTAGATGCAAGGATAGCAGCCAAGTTCAGAGTGGGGGCACTTGCAGATCGGACAGTCTCCAGTATATGTCGCCATTACGAGGACTTGCTCTGGGTAGTCCCCGACGTAGATGGCGAGTATTGGATGACAGTGCCGTGTGACACCATCCCCGCTCGTCATGGGAACACCTTTGATGCCAGCTTCTCGAAGAGGCTCGGTGATCATTGACATGCATGCATGAAAGAGGTTGGCGAGAGTTCGCCGACGTGCAGTCTTGTTCTTGATGTGCTCAAGACAGCTTGTCGGGAGGTATGCGAGGAGAATCTGGCTGCGGCAAGACAGTTTGCGGCAGATTTCCTTTGGAAGATTCCCTATTGTGAGGTACACCAGGTATGCTGTCTTGTTCCGGAATGACATCAACTGTGTCTTGTCTGATGACAAGATGATTGGAACAATTGTGGCACCTGGGTTCTCTTCTTTGAGCTGTGCCTGTTCAGTGCATCCTAGTCAGTTCGTGCAGTGATGCAACAGTAGTCAAGTTAGACGACGTACCTGAGTTGCCCACCACCATTTCCCTGTATGGAGATCATGGTAGAGGCATACTGTCTGGTCTGCGTCAGCATAGTGATGCTCGGCGGCAACGACTAGGTAGCATGCATGCTCCGTATCGCCATATAATGCTTCAGCGCACTCTAGAATCCCACGAGAAAACACAGCAAACTTCTCATCAGCTACACACACCTCGAAGTGTTTGAAGACCGGCCGGCGGTTTGGCAGCTGATCATTGATAATCTTGTTCAACTCATCTGTATTCTTGTATGAGAGCCCAAGTCGCTCACGAACCTGAGATGCAAATCCAATTTAGAATCATAGACCACTCCATAACATAGCTGCGGCTGACATACCTCTTCAATTGCAAGTAAATCTGAAAATGCGGTTGAACCCGAGCTGCGGAGCTTCGTCCAATGTGCGATCTCCCAGTCCAAACGTGAAGTGAATGGTGCATAGGGGTTCTCTGACTTTGGGTCAACCTCCTGAGTGTATGTCTTGTATCCCATTCCTTTTGATGGCCCGGGCCCCGCTGCACTGGGGTGATACATTGGCTTGCCAGCTTGGCCACCAAAGCATACGACACAGACTGGTGATTGGCGAAGATGAGCGTGAGTGTTAGGAGCATCCGCAGCATCGGAGGGAACCTGATCCACCCCATCGATATCCATCAGTGCCGACCCAGCATCACTGTTATGCACCATTCAACTTGAACGGTTTGGATCCCCTCCACCGGTTCCTCTCGCCACCCCATGCGGCTCAACCAGGTCATCCCCAACAGCCTCATGATCAGCGGCCATCCCACCATCATTGCCGCTGTCATCGTCACCACCGGCCTCCATTGCTGCTTCCTTTGGGTCATTGAAAGGGAGATCCTCAGGTGCGTAGTAATCACCCTCGAAAGGAACTGGAGCTGGGTCTGCTTCGAGTCCTGCAGCAGAGCCGTCCGGCATAGACACTGCCTGTCCAGCAGAAGAGCGACTTCGAGAGCACGAGTGCGCAACTTGAACATGGTGATGATGGTCCCGTTGAGTTGGTTGGCGCATAGAAGCTTCTGTTGAACTTCTACTATTTCATATGTTATCTAATCAGGCTCTCCTGATAAGGACTTTTCTTATGTTCTGCTACGCTACTATACGTAGATTACATTCCTTTTCTTCTTATCTATAGATAGCTGATTATACCGAGTTCCATTCGGCATTCCACTCGGTATCCATTCGGTATCCATTTGGACTCCATTCGGTACTCCATTCGGTATTGGAACTCCACTCCCTTGTCATATGATATTGACGGTTATCTATAGTTCCGTTTACCGTCTTACTAACACTTACTTACGATGATGACTCACTCCTCAGGCATCATCTGATAGGTATACTGTACGATCAGATAATGCCTTCCTCTCATGTATATATACTGGGCTCAGATGCCCTCTAATGAAATTGTTCCTTCCTCTGCTCTCCCGTGTGCCTAACGGGTTCCCTCGAGCAGTTCCCCTCACAGGTTTGTTTATCTGCCTTTACAGCTACTCCATTTTACTCCTTTCAACAGCTTCATGTTGGTGGCGGGCTCGCTGGCAAGCGGCTTCTTCGCTCTGCTGCAGATGCTGCACAAGCATGCCATGACGTGAGAAGGTTTTAAGACAACCATCACATTTATGAACCATTGTAATGCTGAGTCTGCCGCAGCGTAGCAGGTACATGAGCCACAGTCGCGCTGAAAGAAAGAATTTACTGTACCTTTCTACAAGTATACAATATGATAGATCCAGTAGCTGAACGTAGATGGAGAATGAGCATTGGCGGACCAGATCACAGATGAAACAGAATGAAGACATACAGAGGGGTTAGGTCACATGGCGCCCTTTGCTGACACCACCTCCTCCTTGCTGAACTACACTCACCCTTCTGCTACCGCCAGCACACAGTCCATCAGGTGTGTCCCTGGGATCCTACTAGGTATGTTTTCCTTGTGTCCCTGAAGGATCTGACAAAGCATTCACTGATCTGACCATGGATTTCATCCATTGTCAAATAGCGAGGCTAGTACTCACTGTCGACACAAGTCGCCTGCTACACAAAGGCAGGCTACTTGCCATCATGTCGACAGCTCCAAAAGCTAGCCATGTGGGTCGCCCATCGAGGAATACTGGCATTGCAGCTGGACAAGTTGCAGATGGGGAGATAGATTGTATGCTGTCGAACCTTGACAAGACAGAGGAGCCTGAGAAGTTGGGTGAGCTTCCTATCATTGTGTGTCCTCAGGTATGTGGGACTCACTAATGTTCTTCACTTGTGACAATGTCAGGGCGCACACCACGTGCTGCATCCCTATCTGCTTCCAAAGGTCAGTGTGTTATTTGTCTTGTGCTAGCTCAACTCACCGCACTGCAATACCCGCTGACAGCATGGGCTTCCATGGTTCCAAAGCCGAGGTCACAGTCTGCGGCTGCCAACAAGTGTAAGTCAAACTGATGTAGTTGGTTCCGATTTGATCTTGATGCTAGCCCTTTATGGTAGCTATCAACCAGAACACATCTGAAGTGTCCAAGGATAAGACGAAAGGGCCAGACAAAGACGGCAAGCGCAAGCGAGCTGAATCAGTGTTGAAGGGTGGCAGTAGTAGTCAAGCAGTGCGACCAGATACAGTGTCGCGCGGCCAGAGTCCGCAGAAGGCAAGAGATGATAGTGCAGAGCGCCGCCAGCCAAAGAAGGCACATCGCAAACTTCCCGAAAAACTTCTGAGTGCTCATAATCTTGCATCATTGCTCATAAGTGGTGTTTGTTTATATGGCATCCGCTTACACCGTATGTGATGATGATGAGGATGTTGTAAGCATTGTGATTGTTGATGTAAGAATGTAATGTACATTTGTCTCCCAGACATTATATGCAGTGTCAGCTGTGCTAAGGGCTTGTATGCAATGCCCATGAATATCATAGATGTGTAGGCTAGCCTTCATGCATCATGATTCATACTTCGCAAATACTGGTATTAAGTTATTATCATTCAACTACTACAGGTACACTTCCACTATCTGGCCAAGACTCTGCACCAATGTCACCAGCCACATTAGTACACATACACCTTACATAGCACGCTGCAGGCCAGCAGTCGTAAGGTCATAAGAGCTACAAAAGCAAATGGTTGTGTAGGGCTCATCATGCTGTGATTTCAGGACAATGTGGAGGCAAGGGGGACAGATAGCGTTGCAATGCTGGGGCACTAGCACCCGGACAAGACGTGGCTCCTCGCCATGCTAGACTCGGTGCCTACTAGATACACTTCATTGGGTCCTTCAAGCTGCACAAATCGACATCCTCGGCGTGCACGGCTCACGATCGCGCCGTAAACGAGCATCAACTCGAGTACGAAACGTCGTGCACCGTGCAGAGCGAGAACAATCAGGTTGATTCACCCGCTGAAGCTCACAGTGTGCGCGCGATGGTGCCAATGTTCTCGCTTCGGTGAACAGGCGGCAACGAGATCGCTCGAGTGCTGTGACGGAGGACATAGGCCCCTAAGCGGATGCAGGGAAGAGGTTGTGAGTCGTGACTCACATTAGCTCCTGAGATTTCTGGGTTGCATTGTCATTGAGTACGCCACACGATGTCAAGTAGATGAACACTGCGGTGATGTCGCGGGGACCACAGCGTGACAACTACAACGAGATTCTCATTGTCGTCAACACATTGTGCTTCTCGCGACACTTGTTGTGTGCCCAGTGACAGGGCTCCACTAGGAACCGAGGACCGACATCGACGTCGGAGGGAAGGAGAAGAAAATTGAGCGAAGTGTCGAAGCGCCATGGAAGCGCTCTGCGCTGACTCAGTGTGCGCACGGACCAGATAGTAAACATACCAATTGTCTGACGCTCACGAGCTTCATATGCGCTTGTGAGCTCTTGTGAGGAACTTACGAGGAGCGCGAATTGTCACAAGCGCTTACGAAGGCTTGATAAGGACTTATCATATCGAGCGTTATCTTATCAGCCCTAAAAGTGCTCGCTAGATCGCCGGGAAGTTTGCGATGCAAGAGTGGGCTCTGCCTCTGCGCCAGCGATGAAGCCTGTACAGATCAAGCCAAGTAAGTCATTTGATAGTTGTTAACAAGCTTACCCTGACCGGCCTTGTGTTATAGAGAGGCTACATGCTGCAGCAGTAGTGGACAGTGATGTCGAAGTCGAGGACACTGAAGACGTGACGGCACCTGGTAACGCGCACCCTCCGAGAAGTGCTGCTCCAATCAAGCAGCATGCCTCAACACTTGAAGACGACAGCAGCAAGGAGCAAGGACTCGGAGATGATGAATGGAAGGATGATGATGGCGAAGATGCAGCAGAGCCGCGCAATGCATATGTGGATTTCGAGTCAGAGGTGAGTTCACAATCAGTGAATCTGGCCGACAAGTACATTGATACTCCCTCATTAGTCTGTCACATTTGAAGGCTCTGGTGAGTGGGCTATTCACGAGAACCATGCAGCCACTTACATACAATCATTCAAACAGGTTATAGAAGCAAACAGTCTGCAAGTCGTCCACTGCACTTTCGCTCGAAGCCTATCAACTCTCGTTCATTGAGCGTTACATCAGCGTTCACTCACGGCGATCCTCCGCGCACAAGCAGCGATGGTCCTGAAGAAACAGATGATGTTGATTTCATTGCTGATGGCGACCGTCAGCATGCTAGCCACACAGAGCAAAGTGAGGATGAAGATTTGCAGTACGCCCTTCGCCGAGGATCGCCCACTAAAGATCCACCACATAAGGTATGTCACCTTTCTTGCAGTTGATGGTGTGACTTTGTAAAACTGTTGTATGCTGAAGTATTGAATTGGTAGCTGACTGCCAATCAGCAATGAAAACTGAAGGAAGAGGTGGGTTTGTCTATCTGGCTGCTGGTGTCAGTCTGCATCTACATTATTCATGATGATTAGATGCCCGAGATCCGACCGGCCGCGACAGCAACTGCACGCCATGCAAGCAAACAGCTCAGTGTGGCTGTGATCGAGGACAACGAGGACTGGCTTTCCCACATGCAGATTGTTTTCAAGTCTGCAGGCCCGCGAATGGTCAAGATTGACCTCATGTCGCAGAATGAAGAGATGAAACAGGTGATTTGAGCGAGCATCGCAATGGGCAAGCCACGGATTGTCTTTGGACCAAATGAGCCAGTTGCAGATGGCGACCTTGAGTCAATGGAGACGCCATTGCAGAGGGACTATCTCGACAAGCTTGCCCTCCAATCACTCATTGCGGCCGCAGACAAGCTCGGATTCAATGGTGAAAGGGACATTGCTGATCGTTTGGAGTGCGGATTGTATCTGAGCTATATCAAGCCAATCACAGTTGTGGTATGTACATTCACATTGGACATGCAATATGGGTTCACTCATCACAGTCACAGGTTTCACAACACTTTGGACTCATACGTTCTGTGGTCCGGAAAGCAGTCAAATCAATTGCCGATAATACATTCCAGCTGACACTATGGCAGGCAAAGTCAACATGCCCAAGGGGGCCCCGAAGAACGCAACAAAGGCAGTCAAGGCGAAGAGCAAGAAGGCAGATGTCGCAAAGGCACAGAAGGCAGAAGGTGTGTCACCCACTGTTGCTCACTAGTGATCATGAAAATGAGCCCAGTTATAGAAGTTCGCAAGAGATCAGCGTTGATGATGGACCAGTACGGATCTGGCATGCAAGAGGAGCCCAGCAACAACAACAACAACAACAAGAAGGCTACTGGGGATACCAAAGAAGAACAGGTACAGGGGGCAGATGAGGAGGAACAACCTGTGGGTAACATGGAGGATATCGAGATGGGGGATGATGGGACAGCTGAGGCAACTGGGACGTCCAAGGCTCCCCATCGTGAGCATGCTCTTGATTATCCTACTTGAATATCTGAACCAATGTATTGATTGTGTAGCTCGGCCTAGGCCTGCCTACAGCAAACATGCTAAGACAACTACAAATACAAGCCGTGAAGATGAGATTGTGCAGAATCTAGGTAAGCATGATATAACATCCAGACTTAGTTACCCATCTCATCTGATCTTTTGCTGCAGTCAATGGTATGTCTGCAGGCAGTCCTAGGGCCCTTGGATCAAGTAGCTGTACTACATCGGCACCTACGAAGTCTGCTGGCTGGGTGCGCTCCGGAGAGCCCCTGCCTATGGTCGACTCCGCTGCCAAGGTGAGCCAAGATGGATCATCCACATATTCTGTGCTAATTACATCCTGAGGGGGAGAAGTCAAAGGGCAAGAAGCCAGCAGCCAAGAGAGTTGTCCCTGACAGTGATCAGGATGAGGAAGATGAGCTAGAAGAAGAAGAAGAAGAAGAAGAAGAGCAGGATCCTCACGATGAGTATAACGAGCCCAAGGAGACCTCAGGAGAAGGCTCAGCGGAGGACGACAAGGAGGATGAGGAGGATGACAATGACGAAGAGGAAGAGGACACCATATTAAGCACCTGGCTACTTCTCAGCGCAGACCACACTCAGAACTTACAATGACATCACAACACGTCTTGTGTGATTTGGACATACAGGTGAAGGGACCTGCCCACAAAGTTGTCGCGAGGGCTGGCAAGAGGAAGGGCGCTGCCTCAGGCATTGGCGAGTGAGAGAGCATCGGTCACAGCAAGATTGGAGACCTTCCCAAGAACATCCGCATGCTGATGTCTTCTGCACAGAACCAGCTTCGCCTCATCATTGCACTGAAGACGGCCTGGTCGAAGGAACCTACGGTGCCCTCTGCACGTCTCCCTAGCAGCGACAATTTAATTGTCATGGCGCTACGTGAAGCCATCAAGCACAGCAAGGGTAAACCTAATGCCCATGCAATAGCGTTGGGTTTCCAGCTGCTGCAGGATGACAAGGTCGAGGGTAATGAGGAGCTGGACATCCTGCACAAGAAGACATACATGGTGGTGAGTGCAGTCAACATTCAGGCGAACAGTCTTCTGATCTGTCTGTAGGTCTGGTCGTATGCATCTCAGACATGGAACGAGCTCAAGAAGAAGGCACGGGTAGTCGTGGAGAAGCTGTATGACTCAGGTGGGACATCGTTCTCACAGCACTGCAGCCTCACTCTGTGGCTTCTCGAGACCCACGAAACAGAGGTAACAGACAGGACGGGGATGCGCAACATCCCCAACTTCATCTTTGGCAGTATTTAGCTTGTATACAAGAAGGACAAAAGCCTGGACACGAAGGTATGTGCGTCCATGTTTGAGTTCAGCTCACTAATTCTGTCATGTGGGGCTATAGCGCAGCAAGGTGGACCCTCTGCAGCCGTTCAAGAGCCTGGCCATCCCAGAGGTGATATACCAATACTGGGGGCTGGCTGGGCGTGAACAAGCCAGCATGTTTATGTGCATTGAGGAGTTCAAGAAGGTCCCAAACAACCTCATTGCCCTCACATGCAACACGGTACGTCGTCTCATTCTCTGCTCTGGGATTTTGTACTTGATATTTGGGACATGCTATTACAGATCGAGTGTGCGCTGACCGAGCTTGCGCTGTACAATTGGCCAAGTGTGTTCTCCAACAAGCTCTACACTGAGAAGTATGCATTTTGGTTCTTTTATGTACATGGCTGACATTTGTACTAGGTGGGATGTGCTGATGTCCTTCCAGGAGGCCCTTGAGGAGGGAGCCACAGAATACTTCCAGGAGACAAAGGAGGAGATCTGGGAGTATATCAGGTAATGTGCAATATACAGACAATATGCCAGTTCATTGACTAGATGCTTGCTTAAGCTCACGTGTAGATGGAGGACCAAAGGCGATGAAGTCATTGGGGAACAACAACAAGAGAAGCTTTGTGCCAATCCTCCAGCTGCTGCCCAAGAAGGAGAAGGCACGCGGTGGGAGGGCTACCCAGGCGGGAGGCTCCACTACGAGCATTGCAGCCACCAAGTCCAATGTTGCTGCTGTTGCAGGCAGCTCACACATTGCTGCTATGAGCTCCGAGCATGACAGGAACAAGGACAAAGATGTGCAGGAGGAGAGCCCAGAGCTTCATGAGCTCAAATGTGAGTCCAGTCCACTTTCGAGGACTAGTCTACTATGCTGACTTGCACACTGCGTGTCATCTTAGCAGACAATCCGACTTCTGGAGGAGAGCCGGAGCCAAGTGATGTGGAGTGAAGTGTTACCAGGTGAGTCAGTAGGTCTGATTGAAACCTTATGGCAGCTGATCATTGTGTGATTCCAGCTACAAATATATTACTGTACTACTACTACTACTCAGGTAACACTTGCCCTGAAGCATCACTAGGTGAGATCACGGTCAGTCTCTCTATCATCTTCTGTAGCTCTTGTTGCTGCCATGTTGTTGGTCATCCCTGGGGGCAGTGGTTGCGTTGCTGTTGTAATGTATTCATGTTGTAACTGCTGGGCAATTTCTGTGCTGTATGGCCATGATTGAACTGTTCCTTAAGGGATAATAACTGGTTGTAAGTATAATTAAGTACAAATAAGTTTGGCAGAAAGCACGTAATGAGAAGAGAGAAAAAGTGTCTTTGAGTGCAAATAAGAGTGGATAAGTAAAGCTCCAGTGGCTGCAGAAATGAAACAAAAAAGAGGAAATAAGAGAGAACAAGGACGAGTGTAGCATTTAGAGCTTCTTCTTCTTTCATGGAGGTACATATTGTGTCTTTCTTTGTCTTTTATTGTCTCTAAATTTGGGCAACTTGTCTTGATTGCACTTAATGTCTTTTTCTGTCTTTGCGTCTTTTGTGACTTAAAAAGACCAATTAAGTAAATTAGGGTTTTTCCTGATGATAAAGATCCGTCTCTTGCCAGTTGTTTACTGAGATACCCCAGTCTGTACCTTTGGTGTATGGACCAGACCACCTGTTCTTACAGACTGTATCTTCACATGCCCAGTACCCGTAGTCAGGTCCTGCGGGTCATTGATGATAGTCTTGCTGTTCAGAAAAATCGAATAGATGTGGTAGACCTTTGCAGTTGAATGGAGTTTCTTCTGCTAATGATTCTGCTGCTGCTGCTTCCAAATTCTTGTCTAGCGTATGCTCAGACAAAGCCACAATGTGATGCTTGACTTATATATATTCCAGTGATGTATGCAACAAAAATGTTAGGTACGCCGACCTGTCTACAAAACTATCCAGTCCAAATAGCCCCCATTGGCTATGCTTGTAAGGTTCTTTGTGACCTTTCTGTACTGCTTGACTAGCGGTTCCTGCGGTGTCGAGAATTTGATGGTGCCAATGCAGCAACAAGCCCACGAGATACTGTCATGCTGCTGCTTAGACCAGTGATTGGCCTTGTTGAAGTTGTCACTGACCCAATTGAGTTGGTCAGCGAAGCGATGGAGTGCATGCTGGGAGTCTCTGAGAAGCAACTTGAAGAGGTATTTCTTGTCGAAGATCGCTTGATAGCACTTGATGGTGGCGCTGACCTTCTTCTCGAGAATCCCGACGACTTCTTTGGTTGACTTTTTCTTGAAGTCGGGAAGCGGGCGTGGAGTGGGAGTGGAAAGATGTTCAGCAAGTGACAAGGCTGGGTGGCAGGGTTGGAGCGGATGGGAGTGGGGAGCAGGTGTGACTGGAATCACAAAAATGTTAGATCCTAGATCGGAGTTGATGCGGTAGAGTCGGCGTCAACGAACCTTTCTCACAGGTTTTGTTGGATGATAAACTTTTGGCAAATGGCACAAAGGCCCACTGGAAATACGATCCTTCAGTGCTTTCAGCACTTCAGGTCGTCAAACACTGAGTATATGATAAGACTAGCAAACTGCTATGCTTACTCCTGGGAGCATAGTCTTCAATAATCCTGCAGGGATAAAGCAATGAGGTTAAGTGCAGAGTGCAGGGCTCTTGAAGGAGTGAGATTGAAGTGCCTGTAAGGCAATGAACGAGCCTGAGGGTAAGTGCTCAAGGGAGAGACCAGTTAGGCACACGGGAGAGAGCAGGAAGGAATGATACATTGAAAGGCATCCAAGCCCAGTATATATACATGTGAGAGACCATCATGATTCATCAGCGTAAGCTACATGAGTAATCATTAGTAAGACAGGAACCGGAACTCCAGGTTACCGACAATATCATATGCCTAAGGAGCAGAGGCCCGAAGGTCTGTAACCTAATCTATTGAGCCAGGATGAGAGATAATGAGTCCTGCAGATAAGATAAGAGTGAAAAAGGAAGGTGAGCGTACAGTAAGGTACGTAGTGTTGCAGAACACAATACAAGTCCATATCAGGCAAGCCTGATAAGATAACACCTGAAATAGTAGAAGTTCAACATGTAGTGTGTGCATGGGTGATCCCAGTGTGAAGTACAACCACACTCAAGTGTCTTTGTGTGAGGGGCAGTCAAGAATGTAGTGAGCAACCATTTTTCATGCCTGCCTGCAGCTGGGGCACTGGGGTGTCTCCGTCTTGTTGATCCGGTGTAAGTGCTTGTTCAGGGGTGTGTGCTCGGTGCACAGTGTTGAAAGGGGTATAGGGTGTTGAAAGGAGTTTAGGGAGTGGCTGTGAAGGCGAGTGAACAAACCTAGAGGGAAGCTGCTAGAGGGAGTCCTGTTAGGCAGACAGGAAAGCAATGGAAGGAACAATACATTAGAGGGCATCTGAGCCCAGTATATATACATGAGAGGAAGGCATTATCTGAATGCACAGTAAGCATATCAGATGAGGCCTGAGTCATGTTGAGTCATAATCATAAACTATGTGAGTCAGCATGAGTTAGATTATGAGACATCCTAGAGTCTGGTAATCTGGATCACTGGTGACATCACATGGATAAGGAGTGGAGGCCGGTAGAGGCTGGAGGTCCAGTGCAGTCCAGAGTGAGCTATCTAATCTACAGATAGTTAACAAAAGGAATGTAATCTACGTATGGTAAGTAGTGTAGCAGAACATAAGATAAGTCCATATCAGGAGAGCCTGATTAGATAATGTCTGAAATGGTAGAAGTTCAACAAGTACAAGGCCACCTCAGATCTCTACTCCCTAGTACCCCGTGAGTACACACTACATTAGAGCTTTCAGAGTTGGTCAGAGTTCAACCTCCGGCTGGTCACAGGTTGGTGGGTTGATCCCCACCATGAGTGATCTGCCTTGGCAAGCACCCTGCCAAGGGTATGCAGCATGGGTTAGACTTGAGCCCTGGGTCACTGCCTCTGGGACACCGGATCAGGAAAAATGTAGAAATGCAGCAAGATTTGGACACTAGTAGAGTATGACAACTAGGCTTGTGTTTCTAGTGGTCAAGTAGGTGCAATAGGTCGAGGAGACTGAGCATACCAAAGGCTAGCCAGTGTGGCAAGGGCAGTACTATGCAGTGTCAAAGTGGTCCTCGAGACCTGCAGCCTATACCTGTTGAAAGGAGTGAAATTGTAGTGGCTGTAAAGGCAGTGAAACGGACCTGTGAGGGAACTGCTGATGGATTCCTGTTAGGCACACAGGAAAGCAGATGAAGGAACGATTACATTAGAGGGCATTTGAGCCCAGTATATATACATGAGAGGAAGGCATTATCTGATCGTACAGTATGCCTATCAGATGAGGCCTGAGTCGTGAGTCATCATCGTAAGCTTCATGAGTAAGCGTTAGTAAGACGGTAAATGGAAATATAGATAACCGTCAATATCATATGACAAGGGAGCAGAGTTCCGATACCGAATGGAGTACCGAATGGATACCGAGTGGAATGCCAAATGGAACTCGGTATAATCAACTATCTAAAAGAATGTAATCTACATATAGTAGCGTAGCAGAACATAAGATAAGTCCTTATCAGGAGAACCTGATTATATAACGTATGAAATAGTAGAAGTTCAACAATACCAGTCCCCCAAGCGTAAATCACAAGCCAGAGGTTTCTACTGAGTTATATGCACTGTGAGCTAAGTGTCTTGAGATAAGACAAGAAGTAAAAATTATGTATGACATGACTGAGTGGCGCTTTCTCCTATTGTGATGTGATATGGAGGCTCGGCTCATGGCATCATTGTAGGGAAAGTAACACAAAGTCAAATCGAACATGGCAGACTGTTTGAGACTAGTTCATGCACACCAAATTTCGATTCAAGTAGATATACATTTGGCAGCAGACAATAGTGGCATATGGACATGCGAGAACCAACCTTGCCCTTTTTGTCTCAGTGCTCCGTACATTACAGACATCAGGAAAAATTGATTTACCTTGACAAGGCTATAATGGCCTTCTTAGCTGAGCAACTCCATAACAAGGCAATTCAAGCCTTTTTGAACCAATCTCCTTGGCAACGTAAGTCCCTTTCATCAAAGCCTTGCCAATAAACTGCTTTGCTTGCACAAAAAGCAAAATGGTAGATCCTGCAGCTCTCAAGTATCCAGTTTGGTAGCTTTTGCTTGCTTGATTGTCTAGCTTTCAATGTATGTTCTTGAGCATGGCTGAAGTTAGTACAATATATCCTCCAGCACTGCTTGTACATTGCCAATAATACCATTCTGAACATCACAGCTGCCTTGTATTTGGTTTCTCAAGTAGTAGATGGTTTGTAATTCACTCAGTTTCAGTCACACAATTTGTTATAGCCAGATATCCATCCATAATGTGTGCACTAGTAATACAGAACATCGAATACAAGCCATACATCACATATCCAACGCAAGCGCAAGCTACGAACATGAGAGACAACTCACTTCACGGTCAGGTATTCATGAAGTTGTAGCTGTTCTGTGAGACCTGACAATCACATTTCAGCTGACAATGTACACCTGCTAGGTACCTGGGCACTCACCTTGGAGTTTGTGTGCCGTTGCTCTGCCTCAAGAGTCCAGCTCTGTCTCTTCCTCGATGTCCGTTGTGTTGAGAGAAGATGCAGCCGGGGCCTGCACAGCAGAAGCACGTATGGAGGAGGTGGGTGCGGAGGAGGCAGGCGCAGAAGCTCTAAGTCGTCGTCCTCGTCGGCACTGCCTTCGCAATCACTTGGTGTAATCGAATGCTCGCCGATGCACTGGGTGGGGTTGATGGAACTGAGGGTGCCTCCGCCTTCAGTGGGGGGAGAGGATGGAGCAAACACTGTGGGTGCGTTAGTCCTTGTTTACATTGAGGCGGTGGTATATGTACAGTCGGAACCTTGGTCGCTGCCGTCATCAAAGAGCGGGCGGGGAGCAGGTTTGGTAAAGTCCGGGAGAGAGGGGGCGTCAAGCGGGTAGTCGTCCTCCTCAGAGGACACGATCCGGGGGCCAATGGTGTGTCGAGTCAGAGAGGACTGCATGAGGGAAAGGATCTGTGCGGCGAGAAGTAATAGAAGAGGGGAGAGATGTAGGCAGGACTTACCGAGTTTGAGTGACGAGGTCGAGCGACTACCGCAAGCAGATTTCACAGCGTGTTGGCAGGCAAAACCTCAGGCGGCTGCCGGTCCAGACGCCACCTGGGCCAAGGAGTCCATGTGGGCTTTGCTCCCACAGGACGCTGGAAGCAAAGGAAGATGAATGCCAAAGTCCGCACCGTGGTAGCGTCCAATGGCAGGTACTAGATAGTGTCGAAGATAGAAAAGATATCACACTCACCTTCCCACTGAACCGCACAGTGAACAGGCCAGACTTTCGACGGGCAACCGCGCATTCAGCCAGCCAGCGCTCCGAGCATATGACTCCCGCCCCCTGCACAAAGCACTTAATTTCCTTCTTAGAACGAATCCCGCACCACAGGATTCGCAAAAATACGTCCGAGCGGGCAGGATTAGCCACCGCTGAGGCCCTACATCAACATGTCTATTTGATGAAGCTTGGTCGACCGCTTACCTCGCAGGAGCAGGAGAACGCGAGCTCTTACCTCCCATTCAGCCGCATTGATACCTTCCATACCCTCAAATTCACAACTATTCCACTCACCGATAATCGACCAGAATGCGACGTTGTGAAGGCAAGACCACGTATAGGCTCAGAGCCTGCAAGGTTTGATACAGTTGTTGTCTTGCATGACGACAACGCTGAGGCTACAGGAGTCCAAGGTACGCACTTTTATTCCAATACCACCATTTGCAAGGAAGTACTGATTGATTTTCTCCACAAGGTACACGTATTGGCCACGTCAAAGTGATATTCAAGCTACCGGACACAATCTACGAGCACGGCAGCCTCAATGAGATGCACACACCTGAGGAGTGGGCCACTCAAGGACCCCTAGCGTACGTCAAATGGTACGCAAACCTCCCGGCTTCTGCAGACCCGGTACATATGATGTACGAGGTCCGCAAGCTACCTCTACGCACAGATGGTACACCAGCTGGTGAGATCATACCCCTCAGTATGATCCGCCAGTCATGTCAGTTGATACCTCGATTCCCAAAACCTACAAAAGAGTGTGTTGTAGCTACTGTACCAACTGACTGGACTTCAGACTCTGTGCTCGACAAAGCACAGAAGTTCTTACTGAATAATTGGGCTTCTAAGTATTCATACCAAATTCTATGGTAGTTTAGTCACAGTCTCTTAGTAGTAGCATCAATATATTGTATTCTGTGGAATAGAAAATGAAACATGAATAGCAGAACTTTGAATACAAAGATGAACTACACCAGCAACAACAATGGTCCTCATAAGTACAAAATGTAATGCATTTACATGGGATTTATGCCATGGTTACCATTCCATGCCATTCTGATGGCATTTCATTTACCTGAAAGTGAATAGTGATGTCAGCTGCCTTTGTCAAGGCCTGCAAGCTGGCAATTGCCTTTCGATGCACCAAAAGGCCAAATATGGTGGGACCATACTTGCCAAGGTAAATAGGTTTTTCCTGATGGACACTCGTGAAGAAGTTGAAAGGTGTACTCCAGAAAACAATCCAACACCTTCACAGTCCCCATCACCCAAATGTGATATCACAAATCCCCTGCAAGATGAAGAGATGGCACAACAGCTCACCCCCACTGAAATCATGAACACCATCACCGGGTTGGCCATGGCCACCAACAACATACAACAATCACTCCGTAACTTCCTGGATCGATCAACCACTTCCGGATCCAGCAGTGAGAAGTCGCTGATCCAAAAGACGTCACCCTATATGGGCAAGCCTTCTCTGGATGCCCACCACTTCATCGTGGCTTTCACTTCCTATGCCCAAGACATGGGCACAAAGCTCAACAAATGTGTCACGGTTGGCATGGAGCTGCGATGGAAGCCAGATGACCAGAAGTGGATCCGGACTGCCCTCTCCTTCATTCAGGATGAGGCTGCGGTGTGGGTGACGCCCTACATTGAGAAGATGGTGAAGGATGAAATAGCCTTCCCCACTTGGAACAACTTCTGTGCAGATTTCAAACTGTGGTTTGAGACTCAGGATGAGTCTGCGGATGCGAAGGAGGCACTTTGAAAGCTGTACCAGTGGAAGCTGTCTGTACCTGAGTACATAGCCCAGTTCCACAAAGTCATGGCACGTACCAGCTACTCTGACAGTGACCTGCGTGACAGGTTTTACAAACACTTTTTGGTGGAGATCAAGGATCTCCTTCCCACCATGGAGTGCATGACGAAAACACTTGACGAACTCATCGCAGTTGCCACAGACTTTGACACCTGCCTGCGCCAGTGCAAAGCCAAGAAGGCACGGGAGCAAGGACACTCCACTAGCACTGCCTTTGCCCCTTGTACGTCGACTTCGGCAGCCCCATTCTCTTCCCCCACCAAGGATCCCAACACCATGGACATTGATGTGTCCAAAGGCAATGGGAAGACATGTCAGGACTTTTTGAAGGAGATGACTGGCCACTGCTTCAGGTGTGGCTCCAAGTCGCACACAAAGAAGGACAGGGGGCATGAGTGGGAGATCTGCAATCACTGCCAAGGCACCAGCCACAAGAGTGCTGTGTGCATGCATCAGTACTTCGGGTTGCCCAAACGGGTCAAGGCAGCAGCAACATTGTCATTATCTACATTGGAAGACTTCAACATCCTCCACATCAATTCACCGCAGATACAGGCAGCTAATGATTCAGCTGAGTCTACTCCTACACAGGAGCAAGATGTGTCGACGTTGGCTGCCACTGCAACAGTGGATCCAGACTTCATTGCCAAGCTCGTCGAGCAGCAGAAGGTGTTGGAGAAGCAGATCGAGGTGATGAAGAGGTTTTTTTAGACTGACCACGCGGAGATGCAGCAACCCTGTGGTCAAATGAATGATATTGGACTTTCTTTGGTAGCATTCTCAGTTGCCCAATATCCGAGTCCGAGAATTGTGATACACATTTTTGAGTTGACGTCAATATTTCTGGACTATCTACTAAGAAAACTGTAGCTGCAATGATTGATTCAGGTGCTATGGGTATATTCATTTCATCTTCTTTTGTATGTAAGAATAACATAGTTACCAAGCTTATGAAGCATCCTATAGTTTTGTATAACATAGATGGTTCAAGGAACAAGGCTGGTACTATTACTCATGTAGCTAAGTTGCACTTTCAAGTAGGTAACTTTGATGAGCTAGTAGAATTTCTTGTTATGAATATTAGTATGGAAGATGTGATTTTGGGTATCCCGTGGTTACGAGAAGTGAATCCTGTGAGAGGGAAAGATCATGTTCAAAGGAGAACCTTCTGAATCCCTCTTCCAGAAGATCAGTGGGACAAGGAAACTCTGACACGAATGGAAGAAGTGCGGAGTGTTGCAAGAAGTATCCAAGGAGCTTTGGTGCTGCACTGGTGTCATGTACTCAACCCAGCTGGCAGCCCAAGCTAACCAAGGAAAGGTGAAGAAGACCTTCGAGGAGATGGTCCCTGAGCAGTATCGGGACTTCACCAAGGTCTTCTCCGAGTCAGAGTTGGAACGACTACCCGAGCACCAGCTGTGGGATCACGCAATCAATCTGAAACCTGATGCGCCAGAAAGTATCTGCGGTAAGGTATATCCAATGCCAGTAAACAAGCAAGGAGAGCTAGACAAGTTCCTTGAGGAGAATCTTTGTAAGGGATACATAGTACCTTCCAAGTCTCCTCTAGCATCACCCATCTTCTTCGCCAAAAAGAAGGATGGCAAGCTCCATATGGTTCAGGACTATCGTAAGCTAAACAATATTACCACAAAGAACTGCTACCCATTACCACTTGCATCAGATATCATCATTCGGTTGCATCAAGCCAAGTACTTCACCAAGTTTGATGTACATTGGGGGTACAACAATATTCACATCAAGGAAGGTGACGAATGGAAAGCTGCCTTCGTCACCAACCGAGGATTGTTTGAACCAAAAGTCATGTTCTTCGGCCTCACCAATTCCCCCACCACATTCCAGTTGCTCATGAATTCCATTTTTGTTGATCTAGTCACAGCCGGGAAGGTAGCTGTATATCTAGATGACATCTTGATATACAGTACAGACCTGGAGGATCATTGCCAAATAGTACACAAAGTCCTCCAATGGATTCAGGAACACAACTTGTCCTTGCGACCTGAGAAGTGCTAATTTGAGCAGACAAGTGTGGAGTACCTTGGTCTAGTCATCAGTGAAGGGACAGTGCGCATGGACAAAGTAAAAGTCAAGGCTATTGCCAAGTTGGCCGGCACCCAAGAATCTTTGCGAGTTGCATGGATTCCTCAGGTTCGCTAATTTCTATCACCACTTTATCAAAGACTTTGCTAGAACTGCATGGCCCTTGAACAACATGACCAAGAAGGACACCCCATGGCACTGGGGTGTAGAGCAGAAAGAAGCCTTCAAAATGTTGAAGGACGTGTTCATCTTGCAACCCATACTAGTTACATGGGAACCAGATCATCCAACATGTGTAGAAGTAGATGCATCAGGATATGCAACAGGAGGAGTCATCTCGCAGAAGCTACCAGATGGTCTGTGGCACCCCCCGATCACATATCGGTCCCAGACAATGGCAGATGTGGAAAGAAACTACAATATCTACGACTGAGAGATGTTAGCCATCATAAGTGCACTCAAGGACTGGAGACACTACCTAGAAGGTCTTCCAGAACCCTTTGAGATTGTCACCAATCATCAGAACCTGGAGTACTGGCACACTTTCCAGAACCTGACTCGGAGACAAGCACACTGGTCCATCTGGTTGTCATGTTTTAACTTCTTCCTGGTGCATAAACCTGGAAAGATGAACACTCGGGCAGATCCCTTATCACATATCCCTTCTCTCCAAATAACAGTTGAGGAGGATAATCAGGGTCAGATCATGCTAAAACCCAAGTGGTGCACAAAGATCTCTGTGGACCAAGCTGAAGTGGTCACCCCACTAGAGGATCGTCTTTGTCAAGCAAGCATGTGCAAAGCCAAAGTACTTCAAGGGCTGAAAGCCTTGAAAGAGCAGGGGCCGCATAAGCTGACAAATGGACTCCTTGAATGGGAAGAAGAGGCAGGTATCATTTACCGCAGAGGGAAAATCTATGTCCCTGCTGATGAAGGGCTGCATACAGAAGTACTATGTCAATGTCATGACATGCCCATGGCAGGACACCCTGGGAAGAATGGTACCCTGGAGCTGGTTAACTGCTACTATTGGTGGCCAGGTATATCTAGATTCATGGAGAAGTATGTAGCTGGGTGCGATCACTATCAGAGATACAAGCAAGCATCTCATCCACCTGCTAAGTTCCACCTGCTACAAGTCCCACGAGGTCCCTGGACCATCATCAGAGTAGATGCCATCACTGGACTTCTGAAGTGTAAGGGGTACAATGCTATCATCACATACATTGACCTCTATGGCAAGCAAGCCCACTTCCTTCCAAGTACCACTGACGTTGATGCATCTGGGATAATTGACTTGCATTATCGAGAAATATTCCGACTTCATGGTATCCCTGATGAGTTTGTGTCAGACCGAGGTCCCCAGTTCTCTGCTAAGCTAATGCAAGAACTGTACAAAAAGCTCGGAATAAATGCAAGTCTTACCACAGCATACCACCCCCAAAGTAATGGTCAGACGGAGCACGCAAACCAGGAAGTCAAAAAGTATCTACAACTTTTCTATGATAATCACCTACCCACTGCAGAGTTTGTATTCAACTCCCATGTCTCCTCGGCCACTGGCTACAGTCCGTTCGAAATCATGTATGGGTATCAACCTGATTTCATGGTACCACCAGGCCAAAAGGGCTCTATCCCCACACTCGACCAGTGTCTCAAAGATCTTGCAGAAGTACGCAAGGAGGCAGAAGCAGCTCTATGCTTAAGTAAAGAGTGTATGAAGGAATCACACAACAGTAACAAAGCACCAGTATTCAAGGAAGGAGACAAAGTAATGTTAACTTCCAAAGATATTGATCAAGTGGAGACTACAAGAGAATTTCATGGAAATTCAGCCCTCAGACCTCGAATGGGAGGCGGGTAGGCATCCAGGTAAGAGTGTGTCGAGGACGGCACAGTTTTGGGAGGGGGATAATGTCGTGGTAGGCATGGCCAGGCCCTATTTTTGCCTATATTTTTACTATTTATCTTGCTTTTACAACAGACTTGTAATGTACACTCGATAAGACTTCATCTGGAATGGCATTCTGACTAGTCATGTGATGTAACCACATACTAGGGTTTATCTTGTTGCACATGACTCATTGACTCATATCCCGAGACTGGAGTTATGGTAGATTGCATCATCTCGCATCATCGGTAGATAGCCAATAGCGTAAGTACCTCATGCATGTGATGACTGTCTGATGTGGGAGTCCTGCCCTAAGCCTCAGGGGTATAAGTAGAGTAGCTCGTAGTCATAGCTCTTCATCTTGTCCTTTTGAAGAGCTAGGTAAGCTCTGTTGTATTTACTGATTGACAAGTAATCTAACTTGAAGAGCTAGTGTTCTAAACCTAGTCCCCATGAACATCGACTTCAAGTCTGTCCAGCCCTGAGGGTGAGTATCTTACTCACTCAGCCTCTGTCCATGCAGGGTAATTCCCGGTGAGACCTTCTCGCTTCCGAGTGTGTGCGTCAACCTAGTTCCATGACAGGGAGCTTGTGCACTCTCATCTTCAATTCCACAAGGACCCTCCACCACATCGGAAGTAGGAGGGTAGTCGAGTGGTGGATTGACATTGAAATCTTCTGCAGCTGGGCAGGGGTTTGTCATTAGAAGGTGAGCAGCCAATTTGAGAGATTTGCGTGTTGTACTTACTTTCATCAACATCATCTTCACTGGCCTAACCTCTGCCTCCAGTGTCACTCTGCTTGCAGCATCCATGTCATTGCAGACATCATAGAAGCCATCAAGACTGTCCGCGCCTGGCACGTTCTCATCCTCGTTGTCGAAATGAAGATCTTCCATCATCTCCTGCAGCTCCTTGTCCCAATCCATGAGATCTGGGTCAAGGTCTTTGTCATGGTGAATGTCCGACTTCTTGCATTTCGGAGGTTCAAACTAACGGAGGACCATCTTCACTACTAGGTTGATGATGTGACAGAAGCACTGGCTGCATGCTCGGCCGCCTCGAAACAACAGTATCATGGCCTCCATCTCTTTGATCATCATGTTGTTTGATGACACATTGTCACAGGTGACAGCAAGCATCTGCTTACCCCAGTAAGTCTCCAGCTCTACATAATGTTAGGATTCATGAGCTGACCTTTGTGTCTAACTTCAGCTCATGTATCATGTCCACAAACACTGTTGCAAGGTTCAGCCCACTATGTGATTTAGCCACCATGACAACATCAAGGACCATTGTCACTGGGGAGCCCTGATGCTCGAAGTGCACAGTAAAGGCCACCATTGCCTTCTGGTTTGGCAAGGTCCACATGTCTATCGCGAAGTTCAATTTGCCGTTGTATTCCTATCGGTGCGTGAGCTACCTTATTCTCAACCTCTTATCTATTGCTCATCTATGCTTGCCTGCAACCAGCGTGTCACACGCTCCTGCACACGTGTGAACACTTTATGCACATCATGCCCAACTGTCATCAGCAATGGCAGCTTGTACTCTGGCCATCCCATCTTGATCAAACAGTTCAACCTGCAGTCCTTCACAATGTTGAAGGGCCACATGCTTCCAGCAACCCAGTGCACAATCTCCACACTGGGTGCATGCTTAGTTAGATTACTTCTTGTGGTATGTGACCACTCACTGTGTCCCCATTGGTCTGTGCTGAACTGTTGAGTAGCAAAAACTCTTGGTGCTTGCTGCACCGTAAGCTACCTTGATATTTTGTGTCTGTCTATACTTTTCAATGCTCTCCTTCACTCTTGACGATGTTGACATCCGGTCTGCAGCCTCAAGCGCTTTGCTACCCCAACACTTCTTCACATGCTTACACAGGTTGCTCGTTGACCTGGCATCTTTTGAGGCAAGATATCGCTGCACGTCATGCTTGCAGCCGGTGTTCACGCATTGGAAGGCATGTAGCCACCGTCCTTCAACATACTCGATGGCTGGGTCCGGCTTGAAGAAGGTGTACACGGGGCTGTCCACTTGCGCTTCATGCGTGCTACAAGGTGGGGTCAATGTCCGTCTCTATTTTTGTGCACAACAATCACTTACCTAGCTCGTCCTCAGCCATCTCCTCGGCAAGATCCTCACTGCCACTGCTAGTGTGTCTGCTACCCTCATCCTCAGAGCTTGACTTGTCAATTGTGATCGGCTCACTTGCCTTCTGGCATGAAGACACCTCGTCAACATCTTCAACCTCTTTGATCTCAACGGAGCAGCACTGTGGAGTCCTTGCACTGCTCGCCACTGAACCTGTCATGCTCACCGTTGTACCATTCTTGGTCACTGCTGAGCCCTTTGTGGTTGCCACCAAACCCTTTCTGTTTGCTGTTGACACCTTCACACTCGCCACTGTTGACACCTTCGCGCTTGCCACTGTCAAAGCTTTCATGCTAGGCTGAGGGTTGGTGCTATTGGTATGTGATTTCTTCAATGACTTTGCAGGTCTTGGGGGAGACTCTGCGGCCCTTCGCTTCTTGGTCAGGACCTTGGGTCTGCTGCTGACATGGTTTGCAGACATGATGGGCGGTTAGAATTACAGGGCCCTCAAGGGGCACAAGGCTTTTGAGGTTGCTGATGGGAGTCAGGCTTACAGCAGCATTGTATTTGATAAATTGTATATTATATTCTACTGGGACCTGACCTGGCTAGCCACAAAGAGTAAGAGCCTCAGATCAGGATCTGAGCTGGTGGTGAGTCCCCAAAGGCTGACAGCGCGACTTTCCATAAAGGGTAAGTGGCGGGTACGAGGGTACAAAAATAGCTACCCTTGCCCCTACCCTCATGTACCTCTACCCCTGACCCCTGCGGGTTGGCCCTACCCCTGCAATGCACTAAGCGGGGGTCATTGGTTGTAGTGAAGAGACCTTATTGGAGAAGACTGGAATGGTTGAGAGCTGGTGAATGGGCCAGTTATAGTGGTGCGTGTATGTGGGCGGAGTAGTGGTGGTGGCAACAGGATAGCAGGGGCAGCTGGCAGGGAAACTTGTAAGCTAGCCGCCCACAAGAAATGTTCAGTGTGCAAGCACGAGGGGCAATGAAAGCATGAGCACACACCTGGATCTATCCCCTACAGTGTCTCCTGCATTAGCTACATGGTTGCCTTGAAGTTGAGTCAAGACACCACTAGGTGAGTTGAGAGGCAAGGCTGAATTCATTTTAGAGAGTGTGCATGCAGGTGTTGAAGGAATGAGAGGCAGTGGCTATAAGGCAGTGGAATGAACCTGAGAGGAACTGCTCAAGGGAGAGGCCCATTAGGCACACATGAGAGAGCAGGAAGGAACAATTAATTTAGAGGGCATCTGAGCCCAGTATATATACATGAGAGGAAGGCATTATCTGATTGTACAGTATGCCTATCAGATGAGGCCTGAGTCATGAGTCATCATCATAAGCTACATGAGTAAGCATTAGTAAGACGGTAAATGGAACTATAGATAACCATCAATATCATATGACAAAGGAGCGGAGTTCCAAAGGAACCGGAAACCGAATGGAGTACCAAATGGATACCGAGAGGAATGCCGAATGGAACTCGGTATAGTCTGGAATAAGCTATCTATAGATAAGAAGCGAAAGGAATTCAATCTACATATAGTAGCGTAGCAGAACACAAGATAAGTCCTTATCAGGAGAGCCTGATTATATAATGTATGAAATAGTAGAAGTTCAACAGCAGGTCAATGACACGGTGGAGTGACAGTTAGGGAAAGGAGGGGAAGGCCACTGAGACAACATGCAAAGAGTACAATGTTGATTGAAAATGCTCCAGGCAGCCAAAGAGCAATCAGTGATATATTAGAGCTGTGAGGGGTGAAGGGAGTGTTGAACAATAGAGAGCGCCTAACTAGGCAGCCGAGTTCACACACCGGTACTCCGGGTAACAGGAGTAACACATGCATCGTAGATAGAATCACATGCATCAGGATTGGTACTATACAGTAGCTTAGTCAGACGGTCTCCTACATGTATATAAGGACCCCTGTAGCGTAGTACAATCCAAGTCGCTCAACAGCAACTTTGTGTGCATCAAGCCTCACAGCTCAACAACCAGGTAAGTTAGCGTCCCGCTACACTGCGTAAGGAAGCCTGCTCGTCAGGTTATGAGCCCTGAGTACTGCGCCTTTATGGCTGCGTCCGCTGCGGGTCAGGATAGCTTGCCTGGACGTCGCCCTTAGGGGCTTTGACGTCAGGGGGAGACTTTGCGCCTACATGGCAGCAGGTCGGGCACAGCCTAGCTGTCGCCATCCCAAACAATGAGTCCAGTGTGGTGTCAGCGCCGTCCCGGCAGCATAAGTCAGAGCGCTGATAATGCGTTCACAGAACCTTATCAACCAACCGCTCTACCACCAACAAACAAGAAAATGTCGAACTCTCTGCAGAACCTCGTCCCCGTCCTCGACGGATCGAACTACCGCCGTTGGGCCGATCTGATGAAGGCGTACTTGCAGTCGCAAGGCGTCTGGATTCTCATCGAGTTGCCCGATGGTTTCGATGAGCCTGTTTTGGCTTCGGACGGAGCAAACCGCTCTGAAGTTCTCGATTGGATGCAAATGCAATCCAAGGCTATGGGCAGCATTCGCTTGCGCCTAAGCGTCGAGGTCTCGCAGCTTGTCAGGACAAAGACAACTGCAAAGTCAATCTGGAATACCCTGAAAGGGCTCTACGGAGGGACTAGCGCCATGGGGGCTTTCGCCTTCTTCAAGGCAGCTGTAAACGTCCGTATTCCGGCCAACGAGCACCCCGGCCCTGCGATCTCAAAGATCTAGAGCAATCTCGACGAGCTCGATGGAGCCGGCCTCTCTCTGCCGCCGCAGATGAGAACCCTGATTATTTTGGGGGCCGCTCCACCTCGGTATGAGACAGCTATCCAGCTGGCCCTCAACAAGATCGAGATCAAGGATCTCACACCGAGCAGCGCCCAGGACGCCCTAACCGCTTCCTGGGAACAGTCGAAGAACAAGGGGCAGTCGTCCGCCCAGAAGATTTCTGCTATCAAGCAGAAAAAGGGCAATCCCTCCTTCTCGCAGCAGCAGCGCGGGTAAGAAGGAGTGGAAGGACAAGGGCAAGGAGAAAGCCAAGGGCTTTACTCCTCGGGGAAAGCACGGTGGTAAAAACCGTGGAAAGCCGCATTCGCACGACGAGCACGCAGAAATGCACATCGCCGACACCGTGTCGATCCCCGCCCCGACGACCAGCACCGTCGTCGAGTTAGCGCCTTCGGGCAGCAGGACTCGGAAGGTCGCAGCACCTGCCCCCAACAAGGGCAAGAAGCACGCCCGCGGTGACTGGCTCGGAGAAGCCCTCCAGCTCGCCAAGGACCTAGACGTCGCTGGCACGCCGGAGACAATCCGCGCGCTGAAGGAAGTCATGAGCAACGCTCACATCGAAGAAGTCCCCTCGGACACCGAGTCGCGCGCCTCAAAGCGCAGCAAGCTCAGTGACGACGACATGGCCGATCGCATCGACGAGGTCATGCGCGATGAATACATCAGCGAGGACGACGACTTCCGCGACGCCGAAGAGAAGTCCATTGTCTGGGCAACAGACGAAGAAGACATCGACGCGCACGACGCCGAGCTAAACGGCATGATAGCGCAGGCCGCGGGCCTTGCGCCCCCTATCGTCGACGAAAGCTTCCGGAACCCGTTAACGGGTGAGCTCCGCTGCATGGAGCCATACGATGGCTACGACGACTGGGGCAATGAGTATGTCACTCATATTCCTAACCCTAAGCAAGTTACTAACAGCGCTTTAACAGCCGCTTCTGACTTGCACAACGGCGCTCGGACATTCGTAAATGTACTTAGTAGCAGCTTAAAAAATGTACAATGTATTCATTCGCACGATTACGCTGTGTGCTCACGTTGTAAGGGAAAAGGAAAAAGTCGCTTTTCAGCGAATGAGTGGCTACTGGACTCAGGTGCATCTTTGCACATTACAAATGACATAAGAGACTTCTCAGACTTCGAGTATCTCCAGACTCCTATCCGTACTCAAACGGCACAACAAGGAGCGGTAGGAAGCATAATTGCTAAAGGAACTGTGTTCCTAAACTACCAAATAGACGAACAATGGCTGCAGACGCGCCTATATCCTGTCTATTACATGGAAAATTGCTCAGCTCGTCTTTTGTCATTGGGGATGTTCCTCCAAGACGGACTAGACTTGCGCGCAACAGCGCAGCATATCAGTCTGTATGAACCAGGAGCGCGGAAACCTTTATTCAGGTTTACACCGCAGCACCCGGACACTACCACCTTCACCCTCGTGGCTGAATCGGGTGAAAACGTTCAGAATATTTATGTGAACGTAAATGAAGTCGATTATTCGACTATGCATCGCCGCTTTGCGCACCCTTCAAAGGACGTGCTTGCAAAGGCGAAGGAGCATACATCTGGATTTCCCAGAAAGGTGGAGATTCCTAAGGACTCACCAATATGCCAAGGATGTGCAAAAGGGAAAATGCACTCTAAGTCTTTCCCGCCATCCAACTACCGGGCAAAGGTACCGTTTGAACTTATTCATTCGGACTTAAAATCCTTCCCAGTAGATTCCTATCATAAGTACAAGTACTACATACTGTACTATGATGACGCTTCATCACACGCGTGGACTGTAAATCTGCGCAAGAAATCTGCAGCGATTACAGCCACAAGGCAATTCCTAGCCATGGTAAAAACTAAATATGGAAAGACAGTGCAGAAGTGGTTGTCTGATGCAGGGGGAGAATACGTCTCCGCTGCATTCAAAGACCTTCTAAAGGATAATGGCATAGAGATCCTTCAGAGCTCACCGCATACTCCTCAGGAGAATGGCAGAGCTGAGCGTTTCAATAGGACGCTCATGGACAAAGCAGAGGCAATGCGCCATGATGCTTGTCTACCTCCATCCTGGTGGGAATTCGCCGTGGATCATGCAGTCCATGTTTACAACAGGACGCCAATTCATCGCCTTAATTGGCTTACCCCCTACGAATTGATAAATGGCGAACCGCCATCTGTGGCGCACCTGCGGGTTTTCGGCTGCGGTGCGTATGTCTTCATACCAAAGGACGTTAGAAAAAACGGTTTATCGCCCAAATCGGAGCTGATGATTTACCTTGGGGGACATGGCTCTTCATGAGAGCACCAGATAATGTTTTGTTCAGATCATCCACCGCGATGTTTGACGAAACAATGTTTCCTAAGTGCCCCTTGACAAATCGTCGGGGTACAACTCGAGTTTGGCCACCTCGAGAAGAAATGATCCCAGAAAATCAACCAAATACCACACCTCAGGTAGATGAGGATGACGATGATGATCATCCAAAACATCACCTTCCTAAAAGGGGAAACGGTCATGTTCATGATGATGAGCAGGAGCTGCAGGATGCGCCCGTAGACCCAGTACCGCCGCCCCATGCACCGGTAGAACACCCTGCGCCCCCAGTGGAGCCGCGACGTTCAGCAAGGGAGCGGAGACCAGTAACTCGTAGAGGTAATGTCTATGGAGAGCAGCGGAAGCCCCAAGACATAGTAAAGGACATCGAAAATCAGGGGAGATGGAAAAAGATGGTCGGTGAGGATGCGGGTAGCTCCCGTACCAAAACCGGACCACAAAGGCAGCAAAGACAACAGGTTCCCGGACCTAGTTCTGCGCCAAATCCTCCTCCACGCGACGAACCTGTCGAGTCCGCCCCATCCGATGAGGATGAAGCGCAAAGCGCTGAGTTACTACTGGCAGAATTATGCCGGGAAGGGGGAGTTAAGTTAGTCGAGTTGCTGCTTGCAAAAGCGCTACCCACCCTCGACAGCGATCTACCAGACGGGACCAGCCCGAGAGAATGGTCATTCCGCGATATACTAAAGCTACCTAAAAAGGAGCTTGAGGAGTGGATGGCAGCGTGTCGTGAAGCACTTGAGGCACTTCGCAAACGCAATGTCTATGAACTGGTTGACCGTCCTAAGGGACGTAAGGTCACTAAAAACCGCTGGGTATTCGACGTCAAAACTGACGGTCGAAAAAAGGCCAGATTGGTCGCCAAGGGTTACTCCCAGATTGAAGGCCTTGACTATGATCAGGTCTTCTCTCCAGTCGTACGCTTTGAGACTGTACGCCTAATCCTCGCCTTAGCTGCGCTTGAGGATATGCACGTCTCCGGACTAGACGTCCGTAATGCCTATCTCTATGGCAAGCTCGACGAGGAAATTTATATGGAGCAGCCTGAAGGCTTTGCAGTACCAGGCCAAGAGCACAAAGTACTCCGGTTACTTCGTGCTCTCTATGGACTTAAGCAGGCAGGGCTTGCGTGGTGGCGCACCCTCAATGAGTCCCTAAAGGAACTTGGCTGTAAACGCCTCGTATCCGACGCCGGAATATTTGTCTATAGGACAAAAGATGGTCGCTTCGTGCTGATCATTGTCTATGTAGACGATGCCATATTTTGTGGCAAGGATAAGACCCTAGTCCTTTCATTAAAGGACCGCTTCATGAAGAAGTGGGAGTGTCGCGACTTAGGCGACGTCAAGGAATTTCTGCGCATGCGCATAACTCGGAAAGGCCGCGAAATCCATTTGGATCAATGCGCCTACCTTGAGAAAGTGCTGCAGCGCTGTGGCATGCAGAACGCTAAACCTGCGCCAACTCCACTCCCTGCTGGATACAAACCTGTCGCCAATACTGGCACAGCTGATCCAGCGCTTCGAAGCAAGTACCAGACTGTCATCGGTTCCTTGCTATATCTAATGCTTGGAACTCGACCTGACATTTGCTACGCCGTGACATTACTTGCGCAATTTGCAGCAAATCCGTCACAGGACCATTTAAACAGAGCGCTGTATATCTGCCGCTACTTAATTGGTACAAAATCCTATGCGCTAGTTTATGAAGGACAAAGCGGCAATGGATTATTGGCGTGCACTGACTCTGACTGGGCAGACAGCCCGGAAGCCAGAAAGTCACGGTCTGGACACTTCTTAAAGTTCGCAAACGGCGCGTTCAGTTGGCTGTCTAGAAGACAGAAGACAGTTGCTCTGTCGTCCACTGAAGCTGAGTATATGTCGCTGAGCGATTGCTCGCGACAAGTAGCTTGGATAAAGATGCTCCTGGAGGAGATCGGCTACAAGCTCGGCCCGCTGCCCATCTGCTCGGACAATCAGGGAGCAATATTCATTAGCTCCAATCCCATCACGGAACGTCGGTCTAAACACATTGACATTCGTTACCACTACGTGAGGGAGCTAGTAGAAGACAAGAAAGTCGAAGTCTTCTACGTAAGCACTGATGACAATCCGGCAGACTTGTTCACTAAGAACTTGGGTCGTATCAAATTCCTCAAATTCAGAGGAATGCTTGGACTAAGATTCTATGATTAGAAGTCCAGCATAGTCGGCTGCACTATGCACCATTTAATGCTTGCGCGCATCTACCGCTGCACTTAGCAAGGGGGAGTGTTGAACAATAGAGAGCGCCTAACTAGGCAGCCGAGTTCACACACCGGTACTCCGGGTAACAGGAGTAACACATGCATCGTAGATAGAATCACATGCATCAGGATTGGTACTATACAGTAGCTTAGTCAGACGGTCTCCTACATGTATATAAGGACCCCTGTAGCGTAGTACAATCCAAGTCGCTCAACAGCAACTTTGTGTGCATCAAGCCTCACAGCTCAACAACCAGGTAAGTTAGCGTCCCGCTACACTGCGTAAGGAAGCCTGCTCGTCAGGGAGTGTTGACAAAATCATTCATTGGACAAAATCATTACTATGACCACATGATTACATGTCAGTTAGCAAAGATACAGGAAGGGTGAGTACAGGTTGGTAATTGAAATAGCAAGACACAGGCATATAGGATCACTTGGAACCCTCTCACATTTCAAAGGAAAGGGCATGATTTGTCATGAAGGCACAGGCACTGACATGGAGCTAAGTGGCGGGATATGTCCAGTTAATTAATAATGGTACCAGATCATGAGGTAGGCGGTGAATACCAATAGGATCAATTGAGATCTGGGAGGATCCATAATTAACACTACTTGGCCAGAAGGTAATTTGGGACGAGCCCAATTCACATGGATTGAGACGAACCTGATTAGTCATACCGGTGTTAGCCTGAAGCCGCTTCCACGCTCACCCAATGCGCCCTTGACCCGCCACCGCCTTGAGACAGGGGTCGGCCCCATGCCAATACCCCTGGATTGGCGTTGGGCTGAGTCAGCACCCGCCTGAGCTCCAAGCCAGCTCACGGGCATCCTCTGGGTACGCACGGCATCCTCAGATGTTGCCCCTTGTCTCGCTGCTGCATGCACTTGGAGTCGCTACAATGTCTACAGGCCCCGGACTGTCCAACCATAGGCTTACCGCGCTGCATAGACCTCAGGAAGAGCAAGACAATCAATTAGCTCCACAATGTAAATTTTTATTGGTCTGGGTATCGAAGAGGTTCTCAGCCACATCACACCCAATATGACAACAACACAGAACTGTCTGATCCTGAGGATCTCCAAATCATTAATGGGCCAGATGGGCCAGTTCGCAAATGCAAAAGGCTGACTCCTAAGGTTGGCAAGGTGTGCAAGGGCAAAGACTACTGGTCCCATGTCGACAAGTAGTGGGTTTGGGCCGTCAAACACTGGGGCTCTAACTACATGCAGAGCGAAATGTGGAGGGAGTAAGCATCTCATTCTATGCGGTCAGCCAGCTTATCCTGATCGGCTTCACAGGTACATTGTCACCACCATAGACCTTGATAGGAACTTCTTCGGTACGGCAGCCATCGGCTACCCTCTCGTGCCCCTCCCTGTCAGGTACTTGCAGTTGCACATCACACCCACCGTGCTGACACCGGCCACGTCCACACCCACCGCACCCGTGCCGCCAATCGAGCCAGAGCATGGCTTGGGCCATCATGCTGCAGGACCTGCTGCTGCACCAGGAAGCAGTTCCAATGCTCTTCATCCTTCGCACCAAGGCCTTTTTGGAGCTTTCATGGGCGTGTAGGCAAATGTAGCTCAATGATTGTCAATTCCATCACATTCCATATAATGAATATTCTAGCTGAAACATTAGAAGTGTACCTCACATTTATTCTCATCTGCCTTTGCGTGAATTCCGATTGTGCACTGAACACAGGAGGGAATTTGAAGTTGAATGTTTGTTCGTCTGGCGGCGTGACATGTCACAGTGTCACGATGTTCAAGAGGCTCTTTTTATTTATTTATTTATTTAAATTCTGATTGTTTACGCTCATACTCGAAGTACATGCAGAGACCATAACTACAAGGAAAATCAGTCAGGACCTATTCTACGCCTTGTGGCTCCCTGCTCCAGCATCCACCCGCTGTTCACTTGATGCCCTGGTGGGCAACCTAGGCTTCCTCCTTCGTAGGTACGGACACTCCTGGTCCAGGTCCTCGTTTTCGACTCGTAGGCCCCCCTCGGGGACCGGTGGGGTGAGGGGCTTATGCCACATAGGAAATGAATGTCGTAGGAATAATGGATATGTGCCCTCCTCGTCATCGTATCATCCAGGCCACTTCTGGCACTTCTCTTCTTCGTCTGTTGTTTCTCCGCTACCAGAATGAAAAGCAGGGGGCGAACCTATGGGCGGTGCGTAGCACCTTCCAGCAAGGGCGAGGGTGCTGGTGTTGTTTGTGTTAGGTTCCCCACCTCCACAGTTGGACCCGAGCCTCCCTCCGCATGCAACTCCTCCACTTCCACCTCCCTATGGTGCCTCACAGAATACGGATTTATCCCAGGGGCCAAAGGCACCCCGGAGCTTGCTTCCCGACTTCGCGCAACGGACTCACACAAGGGAGTCTCCCGTGCGTTTCGCCACCGGGGTCTAGGGCACGTTACTGCGACAGGCAAGAGGGGGAAGGAGAGGCGAGGCCGTGGAGCCTAAAGTGGGACGTGGGAGTCGACGGTTGCGATCGATGACACTTGGTTGGCGACAGCGAGGTGAGGTGTTTTGTGGTCCTCAAACCCAGGGGAAAGAGGGATTATGTCGCGGTGTCGAGTTGGTCGACAGTAGTGAAAGTGGGGGCCGAGTTGGACGGCCTTGACGCGAGGAAACGAGGGTGAATTAGAGGGGGGAGGGTAGATAGATGGGCTCCGATAAGCGGGCGCCTACCGGAGATGGTGGTGGTTCGAGGTCAAGGAGCGGATGATGTTCAAGAGGCTCACGCTGCCCGGCCACATCTGCGCCCGCTCCGGCCCACCGTCCTCTTGTCCACCTCCGGGACAATGCTCGCCAGCTCGAGGGTATGGAGCTTGGGTGAGTACTGACCCCCTGCGCTTTCTCTGGCTCATTACTCCAGGCAGGCGGCCTTGCTGGCGGCATCGAGCTCGAATGCATCTGCACTGGCACAACAGCGAACACACTTTGCCTTCCAACAGCACGGCATAGTAGTTCCTGCTCGTCCGGCACTACACTATCTCGTGGGTGCGCTGCCTCTCTTGCTCTCAGCTCAATACCACTCCAGTCTCCTTTGATGATCTCTTGACCCACCCTGTGTCCTCTGCCTTGCTCTTTGCACTGCACTCTCTGAAACCCAACGATTCACACACCTGACATGAGCATAACACTACAAGACATCAAGTCCGCCATCAACGCCTTCACTGCGAGCATTGTGCCACACCCTCTTGCCCATGCCCCCTTGCCTGAAAGCCCTCTGATCAGCCTGCCCTGTCACTTGCATTCTCGCTGGGCTGCATTGTCCTGTTTGCGCCCTCTCACTTGTGCCCGGGCCCTCTTGGCTGGATCGTCTTGCTCACGCCGTGCCCCATCTCAACTGTGCCCTATTGCTTCTGGGCCATCTCGCTCACGCGCTGTCATCTGCGCCATCTCCCTTGTGCCTTCTCAGCTCTGCCCTCAATCGTGCCATCTCATCTGCGGCGTCTCATCTGCACTCTGCGCCATCTCACTTCCAGACCATCTTGCTTGTGCCGCCTCCATTGTGCCATCTTGGCTGTGCATTCTCGCTCATGCCTCTTTTCTGGACTCTCTTGCTCATGCCCTCTTGTTCAGGCTGGATCCTCTTGGCCATCCCATCATCTCATCTGCACCATCTCATTCGCACCCCTTGGCTGTGCCCTCTCACTTGCACTGTCTCGTCTAACTGGACCCTCTTGCTCATGCCCTGTTATCTGCACCCTCATGCCCTCTATTCTACACTGTCTCACCGTCTCGCTCACGCCTTCTTATCTTGAACCTCTTGCTCATGCCCTCTGGTCTGCGCCCTCTTGCTCATGCCCTTTTAGTCGCACCCTCTTGTCTGGATTATGGACCCTCTCACTCATGGTCTCTCATTTGGGCTGGACCCTCTCGGCACCACTCACTCCGTCTCATCTGTGCTGTCTCACTCACACTTGCCCTCTCGCTCACGCCCTCTTGTCTCGGATGGAGCGTTTGGCTCACACTCTCTTGATGATGGCATCTTGCTCGTAACCTCCTCACTGCACTGTCTTTCTGTTACTGGCATCATCTTGTCGCCCTGCCATCCACCACCATCGTCAGCTGGTCATCAGTGTACGTGGTGATGTTCTGTTGTCTACTCATTGTTGGTACACCAGTCTGTTGACCACATGGCACAAATATATTATTTTTCGTACTGCATTCGGTGTCCAAGTGTGCTTGGGAAGAATTGGGAATGCCTGTGGGAGGTTTCGGACGGGTGTAAATGGCAGGCAGATAGGTCACATGCTGCCATGCCTGGAGCCCCGTTCAGGCCAAGCTCGACTTGGCTGGGGCCTGACCGACAGCGGATTGACTCTGCACCAGTGCCCATGTTCCCGGGAATTTCTTCGTACAGATTGGCTTTGACGCCAGCCGCCCTAACACCAGGTTTTGCCCAATCTCACCTCTGGCTGTGTAGTGTTCTGTTACAATCACGAAGCATCAGGAAAGTGCGCCACCTACCTATGTTGCCTCATTGAGACAACGAGGCAATGAGACCGTTTGAGACAGGCTGTCTCAGGGCTGTCTCGTTTGAGTAGATTATTTCTCATTTGAGAGGCTACTGAGGCAGTTAGGTGCATAGACAACATGTATACGAGACACTACGAGACACTAAGGCATGCCACTGGACCGCAAAGAAATGCAACAAAATTGAATATAGATTTGAGCTAGACAGCAGGAGATAAGTCTTGTCCGAGTCCGTAAAATGCTCTACTGTCAAGATCCTGTTCTGCCAAGTCATCGAAACAACAGAATTACAGATAACATGGTGCGGAAGTAGGCAACTGTAAGGTAATGGAACAAAGCAAGGACACAAAATCCTGACATACCGCGCATGTGAGCAGCACACAACCACGATTTTGGGGTTACCCTGCGGTGAACACGGGCCCGCGCGCTGTTACCTGCTGGTAAACAGGGACCTGCGCGCTGTTACCCGCCGGTATACAGGGGCCACGCGCTGTTACCCTGCGGTGAACACGGGCCCGCGCGCTGTTACCCACTGGTAAACAGGGGCCCGCATGCTGTTACCCGCCGGTATACAGGATGACAGTGCCGCTTCCATGTCAATGTCATGTAGAGGTGATGAATACATACGTGATGTTGTCCCGGTCTTTTCCCATCTTATGCTTTGGGTGGCCACGCACCTCTTGCTCAGGCGGGGCTTCTGTTGCCATAATGAACATCAGATAATGAACTCGGAGCAACAACAGAGCATAGATTTATTACCTGTTGATGCCTAGCAATTGCGGAGTCTTAGTAAACGTACACACCAGAAACAAACATATGCTTCTGACCGTTGTGATTGCTTCAATGTCGTGCCTTCGCACACTGTTTGAGTTCTTCTCCTTCCGTGTGGCCTTCGCCACTGGTGTTGCCTGGGCTGGCAGATGAATGGTAGCAAGGGGTGCTGGCATACTGGCTGCTGTTGGTGGGTTGGCAAGGAGATCTGCAACATACGAAGTCCCGGTCATGAAGTGTCAATGTTGCAGCTCAGAAGCTTGATCAAATACCATACCGGCGACACTGTCGGATTGTAGGGTGGCTGACAATATATTCAGTTTCATGGCTGGGTTTAGAATGTACTGTACATACCCTCATACTCGCCCACACTGGGCAGCTCATGCGGTGACTCCAACATTTGCTGATCGTCCTGAGCATTGGCAGACCCAGGACCTGACGAGATTTGCTGCTGTCGATGCTTTGGTGGAACCTTCAGAGTCAGTGTGTGTCTGCTCTGCTCTGCAGCATCACGCTGTCGCAGATGCTCCTGTATCTCCGCGAGGTTACTGATTTTACCGCTGCGGACCAGCGCAGCCGCCTTCTTCTTCTCTGCATCAGCCTTACGATCAGCATCGAGCTCTTCCTTTGAGCGACGTTGCTGTGAGTATTCTTTGACTATTGCGCCTGGACGCTGAGCTTTGTTCTTTGGACGAGTCGAGGGACCAGCCATGGACACAGGAAACTGAGAAAGAGTGATAAGAGATGGAAAACGAGGGGACTTAGAAATGAGGGGGGAGCGGGCGGAAGGAGGGGCAATGGTGGAGCGGTTGGGTCCTGTCGTGCGCGGAGGGCCCCAAAGCAACACACATGCTTGCTAAGCTTGAGCACGGGGTGGATGAAACCGGGACGTCCCCGATAACAGCCCTTGATTGTCAATATTAGTCTCTTGTGCCACTGCCGGTTGCGGCATCACTCACCAACTCCAATCTCTACGCTCTCTACTCATCTCTCCAGCTAGTGTTGATGATGGACATCGACCCTGCGAAGTGATTCATCTGGACACCGTTGTCCGGGCAGCCCACCTTGCACCTATGTATGGTGATCAATTCATTCCACAGGAGCTACAATCTTCGGAGAGCATAGACGCTTTTCGTGCTTATTTGGTGAACAAACTGATTGATTACCATGCTCATCAAAATTTATTCTGATGTCCCTGAGTAGTTACTGCATCTAATAACACTAGTATTGGTTCAATGTGAGATTGTGACTCGGAAAATATTTGCCGTGGACCACGAAGCCTGTATTCTGCTGAGGTGATGAGGCCCAATAGGCCAGAATGAGACACCTTAGACGTTTGAGGCGGCGTAAGACACCTCGACACTTTCCTGATGAGGCCCATGTTTAATCCTGAGATATCCTGGGAAGACATGCGTGGATACAGCATGCCACCTTGATTTTTGTCTGATAAAGCCCTTCATAGCTCCCGGTGTCACGGATCTCATTGAAGTACTTGCCGCCTACCCAGAGGGCCTTACCAATCTTACTCGTTTCAAGCTGTGCACGGGCGAGGTCTCACCCGAACAGTTCGAGCACTTGGCAATGTACAGTGGACACATCTTCCAAAATTGGCCTTCGCTCATATTAGTGACAGTGCGAGCATCCCGCTTGAAGACACAAGAAACATCATTGTCGAAGCCAAAGATCTAGAGCTAGTACAATATTGCATGCACTGTCATGCAATTACGCGCGTAGGAGAAGAGGTCCAGCTCAGTCCACTTTGGTCTGACACAATGTTGAAAGGAGTGATAGGGAGTGGCTGTAAAGGCTAGTGAATGAACCTATGAGGGAAGCTGCTAGAGGGAGTCCTGTTAGGCACACAGGAAAGCAGAGGAAGGAACAATTACATTAGAGGGCATCTGAGCCCAGTATATATACATGAGAGGAAGGCATTATCTGATCGTACAGTAGGCATATCAGATGAGGCCTGAGTCATGTCGAGTCATAATCATAAACTACGTGAGTCATCGTAAAGTCGTAATCCAGATCACCGAGTGGATACCGAGTGTATACCGAGAGGAGTCAGAATGGATATACCAAATGGATACCGAGAGGAGTCTGAATGGATACCGAGTGGATACCAAATGGAATGCTGAATGGAACTCAGTATAGTCCGGACTGTGTTATCTATAGATAAGAAACAGAAAGGAATGTAATCTATGTATAGTAAATAGCATAGCAGAACATAAGAAAAGTCCTTATCAGGAGAGCCTGATTAGATAATGTATGAAATAGTAGAAGTTCAACACTCCCACTTGTTCAAGACACTATGACCATGCCAGTTGACATTCAAAGTTTCTCTATTCCAGAGAGGGGAACATTCTTAGTCAACACATCTGCAAGCTGGTCCTCGCTCGCAACAAAGAAGATGTTGGTTTCACCCTTCTCGTAGAATTCTCAGATGAAGTGATACCGAATTTTGATGTGTTTTGTGCGGCGGTCCATGGCAGGATTAACCGCAAGGAAGATGCTTCCTTGATTGTCCAGACACAAGGGAGTAGGAGCGGTCATGTTGTCAACAAGCTCTTGTCCAAACTTCCAAAGCCAGGCCATTTGACGACATGCATCAGAGGCAGCCTTGTACTCTGCTTCCGTTGAAGAGAGGGAAACTGTCGGTTGGCGTCTGGAAACCCAAGAAACGACACAATTGTTGAACTTCTACTATTTCATATGTTATCTAATCAGGCTCTCCTGATAAGGACTTTTCTTATGTTCTGCTACACTATTTATACATAGATTACATTCATTTCTGTTTCTTATCTATAGATAACACAGTCCGGACTATACCGAGTTCCATTCGGCATTCCATTTGGTATCTACTTGGTATCCATTCGGACTCCACTCGGTATCCACTCGGTGATCTGGATTACAACTTTATGATGACTCACATAGTTTATGATTATGACTCGACATGACTCAGGCCTCATCTGATATGCCTACTGTACGATCAGATAATGCCTTCCTCTCATGTATATATACTGGGCTCAGATGCCCTCTAATGTAATTGTTCCTTCCTCTGCTTTCCTGTGTGCCTAACAGGACTCCCTCTAGCAGTCTCCCTCGCAGGTTCATTCACTCAGCCTTACAGCCACTTCTATCACTCCTTTCAACAATAAGAGTTCCTCTACATCATCTTCTTCCAAGAGATTCAATAGATCTGACAGTAAAGCAGTAGGAACAAATGATGGAGATAGGTTGAAAGGAGAAACTTCAGGAGTAGGTTAAAAGACTCTAGAGCTGGGGATAGACGGAGACCCATACTCTGGGATTGATGCAAGATGTTGCGGTTCAGGTTCAGAACCCTTGAAAAAACTTGTGGAAGCAAACTCAGAATAAACAGTTCCTGTTTCTTGCCAATGCTCAACAGGAATTCCACCCCAACGGGTACCTCTGTGAAATGGTCCAGAGAACTGATTACTACAGATGGTCTGATCACAAGGATGAAATTTGTCCTTGTCTCTTTCGTGGTAATCTCTATGCTCAAGAGAGTCATAGAGATGGGAGTGACTTTGACAGTTGAAGGGAGTTTCTTCTGTTTCTGATTCTGCTGCTGCTGCTTCCAAATTCTCGTCTAGTGAATGCTCAGACGAAGCCACAATGTGATGCTTGACTTATATATATATATTTCCAGTGTATGCAATAAAATGCTAGGTATGCCAACCTATGTACTACAAAACGATCCAGTCCAAGTAGCCCCCGTTGGCTATGCTCGTAAGGTCCTCTGTGACCGTTCTGTACCACTTAACTAGCGGTTCCTGTGGAGTTGAGAATTCGACTGTGCCGACGCAGTGACAGGCCCACGAGATGCTGTCACGCTGTTGCTTAGACCAGTTGTTGGCCTTGTCAAAGTTGTTACTGACCCAATTGAGTTGGTCAGCGAAGCGGTGGAGGGCATGCTGGGAGTCTCCGAGAAGCGACTCAAAGAGATACTTCTTGTCAAAGATTGCTTGGTAGCGCTCGATGGTGGCACTAACCTTCTTCTTGAGAATCCTGACAACTTCTTCAGTTGACTTCTTCTTGAAGTTGGGAAGCGGGCATGGAGCGGGAGCAGAAAGATGTTCAGCAAGTGACAAGGCTGGGTGGCGGGGTTGGAGTGGACGGGAGCGGGGAGCAGGTGTGACTGGAATCACAAAAATGTTAGATCCTAGATCGGAGTTGATGCGGTAGAGTCGGCGTCAATGAACCTGTCTCACAGGCTTCATTGGAGGATAAACTTTTTGCAAACAGCGCGAAGGCCTGCTGGAAATATGATCCTTTAGTGCTTTTGGCACTTCAGGTTGTCAAACACTAAGTCTATGATAAGATTAGCAAACTGCTATGCTTACTCCTGGGAGTGTAGTCTTGATAGATCCTGCAGGGATAAAACAACTAGGTTTACACATAGAGTGCAGGGCTCATAACCTGTTGAAGGAGTGAGTTGGAAGTGGCTGTAAGGCAGTGAATGAACCTGAGGGAAACTGCTAGAGGGAGAGGCCTGTTAGGCACACGGGAGAGAGCAGGAAGGAACAATATGTTAGAGGGCATCTGAGCCCAGTATATATACATGTAGGGAGACCATCAGGTGATGGTCGAGTCATCATGAGTCATCATTGTAATCTATGTGGGTCAGTGTTAGTAAGACGGAAAGCCAGAACTCCTGGTTACCAGTAATATCATATGCTAAGGAGCAGAGGCCCGGAGGTCCGTAATCTAATCTACTGAGCCAGGACAAGAGATAATGAGTCCTGCAGATAAGATAAGAGTGAAAAAGGAAGGTGAGCATACAGTAAGGTACGTAGCGTTGCAGAACACAATACAAGTCCATATCAGGCAAGCCTGATAAGATAACACCTGAAATGGTAGAAGTTCAACATCACAGCCCTCGGTCTGTGAGCTCGCACTGTTGTACACTTTTGCTAACCATAATTGACGTAGCTGACTCTGAAGCCAAGAAGGTGGCCCAAGGCCTTGCTAGCACACCCGCAGAACTCCCTAGATGGCTCACAGCTACGCCACTCCCAGCCAGCCTCTCGAAGGTAAGACAATTGCTCAACGACACCTTCAAGAAGCAAGCAAAAGCCGAGTGGGAACTCTCCCTATGTGCAACCCAGATTGCACGTGTCGACCCCTCCATCCCCTCAAAGAACTACCTCCAGCTAACAGTGCACCTTCCGCGGTGACAAACCAGCCTTCTAACCCAGCTACGCACAGGACATGCCCCCCTCACCTACCACCTGCACCAAATTGCGAAGGCAGACTCACCCCTATGCCCTAGCTGCAAGCAAGCATGCAAAATGGTAGCTCATTTCATACTCGACTGCCCTGTACACGACAATACAAGAGCTCGCATGCATTTTGCCCTTGGCACGAATGCAGACTCACTACAGTACCTACTCACCAACCCCAAGGTGATGCAACCCTTATTCCGTTTCATCCACGACACACACCGCTTCACGGCAATGTACGGCGACCTCCTCCTGGATAACTGACCTCCCTTCTGTGACCCCCCCTCCTCGACAACCAACCAACCCTCCCCCCCCCCTCGGCTCACCCCAACCCCGACATCACCACCACCTCCCCACTCACCACACCAATGACATCCCACCAACTCGATCCCCATATCACATACCCCACAACCTAGACAGCAGTGCTCGCGCTTACCCTACATCTACCATGCCTTACTGTACATGCCCCCAACCCGCTAACATATCTACTCCCCAGCCTCCCATACTTTAGCCTCGGCGACGAGTAATTACATCAGGAAAAGCCCCAACTGTGAATACGTCGAATTGTAGAATATTGTACCGAATAATGAACAATTACAATGATTCACCTGTTCAGACTATTGCAGGGAATTAGCTACCCCCCCCCCCCCCCCGAGTTCCTGTACAAATTTCAGCCAATATACTGAGAATGCGAGTGGATTATGTGTATGTTGTTTGATGTTACCTGTCATGGATTGAAGAACAAGGTGATTATGATTCATTATTTTCCACGTCATTGCATGCCTCATGCACAAAATTTTAGGAACATTAGATCATTGCAGTATACCATAGTGAACTGTCTAGATGGAGCAAGTACAGTATGATGCATGAACGAGGTACTATATATCTATTCCGCCGAGTGTCCTTGTGATAGCTACTCATTGGGTATTTGATCCCAATCAAAAGTGTTCTCCTCGCCTGGTTGCAACAGCGCAATGAGGGTATGGCCAATGCTGAATGAAGACAGATGTTAGCCTGGGAAAACATGCAAGGAAGATTAAGAATAGTGCATGTCACCATGGTGAAGATTGAGTGCATTACTCGATGGTAGCGCTTCAGCCGTTGACGGCGGAAGTCTGCCAAACAAATCATATGCGCACAATAAAGGGTATGATGAGAGGGTCCAAATTCGGAAGGCTTCTTCAGCTTGAGGTGTGCATCCAATATCACAGCTTCAACCTGGTACAGGTGAAGTGGCTTACTAAGTGTTGCCAATACTAGAAGGTGTGACATGACATACCGCGGTCAGAGCCAATGCCAACATCGTTGGCACGATTTCATGTTCGGATGGAGCAGTATCCAGTGAAGATTTGAATAGGTGGATGTTTTGCGAACCTATGCTGAGATACTGTACAGATTCAAAGAATGACGCACACACGGCGGCCGGAATGACAGGATTCTCATACAGCTTCGAGCGATCAAAGCCGACCTACAAAAGCGTGAGCAATGGAACAGCAACTCGTACTACAAGACACACGTCCTGTGACCATGGATAGATGTAACTCATGTCTTTCAGCAGCATATTCCTGCCGTGTTTGATTGAGCCCCAGTTTTGGAGTGTGTTGCCCTCGGTTCCATAGTGAGAGCCTCCTCAAATTCAGCGTAGAAGTCTGGCAGCTGAGGTGAGTCCAAGGGGGGAAAGAGGGCTTATGTGCGATAAGGCGCCCTCCTGCTGTTCACGGCCTTCGGTGGCAGATATTTCGGACTGAAGCGCTTGCAAGAGTACTTTGAGAGGTAACAAAAAGACATAGTAAAGCAGCTATGTTAATACATCAAATGAAACTATGGTTATTGGACCAACCATTGCGATCCGTACACCATTTAATTATCTCTCGGTCAGTATGAAGTACTATGGATGCATGCCATCCCTTGTAGTGAAGATCAAAATGAGTGAGCTTGCAAGAAGGAAATATAGTGAAGTCTCTGTGAGCCAATGGTACTACTAACCCAGGCTCATATAATACAAGCTCCCCACCATCATAGTCCCCAATGGCAAGGACAAGACATACACCATTGTCCTTGCTGTCCTGATGTGCAGCTATCACAACATTGAGGTTTATGACCAGTCCGATGAAGGGCACACACACGGTTTCACTGTTGTCAGGGAGTATCCATGCAGACACATCCAGACTCTTGTATGTCTCTGGTAGCATCTCTTTCAACTTATTGATTGAAGTGAATAAAAATTATGTCTGCTCAAATGAGAACGTGTACCTTTCCCTCCAGCCACTCAAATAGAGCTCCTAGGATGCTCTTGAGAGAGAGAGATATGGAGCTTGCACCAGGAGCGGTCATGTCCTTTGAAGGATATGGCAACATTTGGTGGTAATTTGTTTTAATACCTCCTGTGCTTCTCAACATCACAGGAGGGACGTCTGCAGGGGCATCCTGACCCTGGCAAAGGCTCTGGTCAGCACAGACAGGGTAAACCAAAAACAACGAATGGAAACCCACTCTTGTGCAATGGCAGTTGTACCAAGAGAAATGGAGTGTTTCTGTCATGGAACTAATCAACGCGCACATTCGAAGCGAGAGGGTCTCACCGGGAATTACCCCGTACGGACAGGGCTGAGTGAGTGTGAAACTCACCCTCAAGGCTTTAACAGACTTGAAGTCGATGTTCAGCGGGCTAGGATTAGAATCACTAGCTCTTCAAGTTAGCTTACTTGTCACTTTGGTAAATACAAGGGAGCTTACCTAGCTCTTCAAGAGGACAAGATGAAGAGCTAGGACTACGAGCTACACTACTTATACCCCTGAGGTTTAGGGCCGGGCTCCTACATCAGACAGCCATCACATGTGTGAGGTACTTATGCTATTGGCTATCTACCGATGATGCAAGATGACACAATCTATCATAACTCCGGTCCCGGGATATGAGTCAATGAGTCATGTGCTACAAGAGGAACCCTAGTATGTGGTTACGTCACATGACTAGTCAGAATGCCGTTCCAGGCGAAGTCTTTATCGAGCATATAGTACCAGTCCATTGTAAAGCGAGATAAAATAGGAAAAATATGGGGAAAAAATAGGGCCTGGTCGTGCCTACTACGACAGTTTCAAACAGGTGCTCGCCTTGAGATTCTGCAGTGTCTACGTATCTTAGAGTGTCTGCCTCTAAACACGCAGTGAGACGGCCCAGAAGATCACACATCAGGAAAAATTGATTTACCTTGACAAGGCTATAATGGCCTTCTTAGCTGAGCAACTCCATAACAAGGCAATTCAAGCCTTTTTGAACCAATCTCCTTGGCAACGTAAGTCCCTTTCATCAAAGCCTTGCCAATAAACTGCTTTGCTTGCACAAAAAGCAAAATGGTAGATCCTGCAGCTCTCAAGTATCCAGTTTGGTAGCTTTTGCTTGCTTGATTGTCTAGCTTTCAATGTATGTTCTTGAGCATGGCTGAAGTTAGTACAATATATCCTCCAGCACTGCTTGTACATTGCCAATAATACCATTCTGAACATCACAGCTGCCTTGTATTTGGTTTCTCAAGTAGTAGATGGTTTGTAATTCACTCAGTTTCAGTCACACAATTTGTTATAGCCAGATATCCATCCATAATGTGTGCACTAGTAATACAGAACATCGAATACAAGCCATACATCACATATCCAACGCAAGCGCAAGCTACGAACATGAGAGACAACTCACTTCACGGTCAGGTATTCATGAAGTTGTAGCTGTTCTGTGAGACCTGACAATCACATTTCAGCTGACAATGTACACCTGCTAGGTACCTGGGCACTCACCTTGGAGTTTGTGTGCCGTTGCTCTGCCTCAAGAGTCCAGCTCTGTCTCTTCCTTGATGTCCGTTGTGTTGAGAGAAGATGCAGCTGGGGCCTGCACAGCAGAAGTGTGTATGGAGGAGGCGGGTGCGGAGGAGGCGGGCGCAGAGGAGGCAGGCGCAGAGGAGGCAGGCACAGATGACGCCAATGGCAGCAGAGCGGAGGTAGTGGGCAATGTGCCACCTGTCATTGTTCATCAGCTACATTCTGTTGAGCATTTTGAATGTACCACTCACCGACCGGACGCTCAGACACATCTGCAAGGAATTATTGTTGTTCAGAAATATAAATCCAACTCACCTTGGCTACCCGATGGCCCAGCATGATCAGGCAACATCGTCACTTCAATGTCCTTCCAGGACATGAAGTCGCCGTCCTCGTTTCCATCCTCCTCGGACTTCGAGTCTTTCACCGCCTGCTGGGCAGCAACAGTTTTGCTTCCTCACAGTCAGTACACCCATGAATAGTGGCCATGATACCACTTACCGGACACTGTCGCCGAGGAACATCTTGAGCGCCGCATGGACCTCTGGTGCCCTGGCCTTCATGACCTTCAGGAGGTCCATGAGATTGACCCATCTAGTACATAATGTTAGCATATGTAGGACGTATGTACGTCCTTCAGGGAATAGATACTTACTTCGGGGCATACACCTTGTTTGTGAACTGGTGGACACCTGTTGCAATGTCCACCAGTGCACTCTCAATCTAGTGAGGAGGCATCAGCACAAGACCCTGATCGAACAACAGAAACTCACTGCATTGCACACAAACACGATAAGGTTGTCTGGCATGCTCAGGAACCTTTCCTCCACATTCTTCGCGCTCTTCAGCGTTAGTCCTTGTTTACATTGAGGCGGCGGTATACGTACGGTCAGAACCTTGGTCACTGCCGTTGTCAAAGAGCGGGCGGGGAGAGGGGGCGTCGAGCGGGTAGTCGTCCTCCTCAGAGGACACGATCCGGGGGCCAATGGTGTGTCGAGTCAGAGAGGACTGCATGAGGGAAAGGATCTGTGCGGCGAGAAGTAATAGAAGAGGGGAGAGATGTAGGTGGGACTTACTGAGTTTGAGTGACGAGGTCGAGCGACTACCGCAAGCGGATTGCACAGAGCGCTTTTCCTTTTTAGAACGAATCCCGCGCCGCGGGATTCGCAAAAATACATCCGAGCGGGCAGGATTAGCCACCGCTGAAGCGCAATGTGCCCTGCAACTCGAGGTAGTAAGCACAGTGCTGGAACAGGTTTAGTAGGTCTGATAAATGTAAGGTATGTACTGAGGCTGCACATCGACTGTGCTAAGAAGGCCTGGCGTGCCTCGAATCACAGAAACGAGCGGCCGCAGATGACCAAGTGGCTCGAACAGCGAGAGAAGATCGCCATGTTCGAGTCACTATGTTTGCTGCTGCACACCTCTGATGCAGATGCAGATGCAGACGAGGACACAGATGAGGACGCAGACGCACGGACACCCTCAATCTCTATGCCAACATCCGCCCCTCCCCCTCCCCCTCCTAAGACCGGCCTCTTCCTTCCCAAACACCCTTCCTCAGCTCACCAATCTATTCATGCCATTGCCAACCGCCACTGCACACCTGGATTCACCAAGGCCCTAAATCAACATGTCTATTCGATGAAGCTTGGTCGACCGCTTACCTCGCAGGAGCAGGAGAACGCGAGCTCTTACCTCCCATTCAGCCGCATCGATACCTTCCATACCCTCAAATTCACAACTATTCCACTCACCGATAATCGACCAGAACGCGACGTTGTGAAGGCAAGACCTCTACGCACAGATGGTACACCAGCTGGTGAGATCATACCCCTCAGTATGATCCGCCAGTCATGTCAGTTGATACCTCGATTCCCAAAACCTACAAAAGAGTGTGTTGTAGCTACTGTACCAACTGACTGGACTTCAGACTCTGTGCTCGACAAAGCACAGAAGTTCTTACTGAATAATTGGGCTTCTAAGTATTCATACCAAATTCTATGGTAGTTTAGTCACAGTCTCTTAGTAGTAGCATCAATATATTGTATTCTGTGGAATAGAAAATGAACTTTGAATACAAAGATGAACTACACCAGCAACAACAATGGTCCTCATAAGTACAAAATGTAATGCATTTACATGGGATTTATGCCATGGTTACCATTCCATGCCATTCTGATGGCATTTCATTTACCTGAAAGTGAATAGTGATGTCAGCTGCCTTTGTCAAGGCCTGCAAGCTGGCAATTGCCTTTCGATGCACCAAAAGGCCAAATATGGTGGGACCATACTTGCCAAGGTAAATAGGTTTTTCCTGATGCACCTCAGAGTTTGAGGCATGGACTTGCATACGCTCACAATGAGATCAGACTCTAGTGAACGTATCTCGAGCACATCTCTGTTGAGAAAAATGCGTAGTCATCAATATATGGCCCACATGATTAGTGGATGCACGAACTGGAAAATGTTGCAATCTATTCGCACATATTGTGCATTTGATGCTCGCCTACCATCTACGTATGCTGTGTCCAACTATTGCATTCACAGAGATCAAGTTTCTTGTACTATAATATATTCAAGTGAGCCTACTTACCGAAGACTGTAGCTCTTCCTGACTTTTGGCCAACACTCTCTGGTTCTCCGTCCAGCATACATTCTTCTCTCGACTTCTGGGTGGGTCGAATTGTTGATGACAATGTAGTAGAGGGTTGAAACCAGCTGTCAGTATGCAAACAACAGTCGGGCCATTGGAAGGATCCATAGGTGATAATGGAAGTGGATGACATAACACAGCCAGATTGGAGAGCTGTGTCAGAGATGGAAGATTTGGCATGTGGAGCGTAGTAGATGTTGAAGGAAAAGCCACTTGGGCAGGAGCAATAGATGCATTGATCACCATGTCCCAAGCATCTTCTGCACGAGGCACTGCTTTGAACAAGCTATACAAAAGATCTCAGTTGATAACAGTGCATTGGACTCAGATGAAGACTTACTTAGAGGGTAAGGAGCCAAAAAGGCGGTCCGACTCTAAGAGGTTATTGCAGAGGCTTGTGGGCTCGAGGCTGAGAGACAAGATAATATCCGAGGATAATACCTCATCCAGTTGTACTGGCTTAGGGTGGCGATGGTGGGTATGATCGTTTCCTGGACCACACGCCCTGCAGAGCTACCTGAAAGGCAGTCAAAGTTTCAGTATCCGACTACTAATGGAAGACTGGCCGACTCGCCTGGATCTGGGCATCACAATATGTTAGCAAGATCTGAGGCTATGGTACCGTCTGCCTCAATAAATGGTGCACACAGGTTGGTATACACTAGCCAGAGGAGCATGTAAACAGATCCTTTGAGAAGTAGGAAGTTGAGAATGTTGTCTGGTTCTATGGGTTAGGTACTCACTACCTTCAGCTAGCCTTGTAAGTTTTGTGCCCTTTGAATACCAGGACCGCAGGGTACGGTAGGATGGAGGGTCATGTTGACTCTCCATATGCTCATGCCAAAGGGCAGAAATGTTGATGTCTGCCCAGCCAGACAGTCTGCATAGTAATCTAAGTCAAGTGCATTGGGACTCCTAGGTATTTGCTCACCTTGTGCACTCAAAGCTCAATGTGATGAGTGCTATCATGGAATGGAAGTCATAACCATTCCTTCGACGATCCAATTCTCGACATGCAGTTGCCAGTCAGTACAGAGATCCAGCTTGAGCGGCCCCCGTGCTGTCTTGAGGAGAAACTTCAGACCATGCGAAACATATCATGTCGTCCTCGATGTTTTGAGCGGTCAGAGTGAATAAGAAGTTGACAATCAAGGTATTCGAGTTCTCATGTGGTTTCAGCATGCTTTCACAAGCAGCGCGAGGTTGGTTGGACCTTGCAAACCACTTGATACCTTGCCTTGGACACCCAGTTAATAACACTACTTGTGGCATGTTCACATTTGCGCCCTTTCCCTTGCCTCCTGAGTGAGGGTCCTTGCTCCTGTGTGATTGACTTTTTCTCTGTGGGTAGGGAGCAGCTGTGGCAAGGGTATGCCTCTTCCTCTGAGAGTGTCTTAGGCTGGTCTGTGTTTCTGTGTAGCCAAAGTTCATAACGAGCTGGAGTGAATGGAATAAAACAACTCACACTCTATATTGCTCTGTGTTGAAAGGAGTGAATTGGAGTGGCTGTAAAGGCGATGAACGAACCTGTGAGGGAACTGCTGAGGGAGTCCTGTTAGGCACACAGGAAAGCAGACGAAGGAACGATTGCATTAGAGGGCATCTGAGCCCAGTATATATACATGAGAGGAAGGCATTATCTGATTGTACAGTATACCTATCAGATGAGGCCTGAGTCGTGAGTCATCATCATAAACTTCATGAGTAAGTGTTAGTAAGACGGTAAACGGAACTATAGATAACCGTCAATATCATATGACAAGGGAACGGAGTTCCGATACCGAATGGATTACTGAATGGATACCGAGTGGAATGCCGAATCGAACTCGGTATAATCAGCTTATCTAAAAGAATGTAATCTACGTATAGTAGCGTAGCAGAACACAATGTAAGTCCTTATCAGGAGAACCTGATTGTATAACACCTGAAATGGTAGAAGTTCAACACTCTGTGTAGCCATGTCTGGCAAGCTGGTATGCTCAGCACCTGGAGAATGTGCTGCTGTGTAAATGCACATTAGTGTGCCAGTGAGCAGGGTAAGACAACATATCCTCAGGTACTAGGCACCCACTCTCTGCAGGTTCAACAGAGCATGCATCCATTGAGCAGCTCTCCCCTGCCACCAAATCGCACACCATTGCATGGCCAGAGGGAAGTGCGGCAACCTTTGTATGCCCTTCATTCCATGCTGTCAAGGTTTGCGAGTCTGTTTCAGCCTTTGGTCGTCACAAGAGCCCCAGATTTTGCAGACTTATTTGGGGTAGCCCTGATGTTGATGTCCAACATCAACAAGCGGGACCTTAGACCCTGCAGAGCAGGGCTTATATCTGATAATTTGGAAAGAAGCTCACACAGCTCTGCTATTTCTTCTGTGTTGAGCTCAATAGCATGAACCTACAGAGCTATTGAGAGCGGCCTTGAAGCCACCGAGGTGAGCCAGCCAAGGTGAAGTCTGATTCCCACAGCACCGAATTCAGATCAAAACCTCAATGTATTGGTGCTACAGAACTTCATTGACTCGTAGTACAGAAGATAGCAGAAACACAGTGTAATCATTGCGACGAGAGTTCATCATAGCTACAATAGATCCATGGTTATGATGTATGCAGTAAGTATAGAGAGTAAGCCTGCATTGGCAGGCACAAGCGACAAGAGATCATGTACATACAACTAGAATCAGATAGCTATGAGGGCAGCGAGGGGTAGGCGCAGACCACTTATGGTGAGCAGACATGGAACCGCAGTCTGAGCCCTGCACAAGGCCTGAGGTGCTCAAGGATGCTACCTTGGGTTTGCGCTCACCAGTGCCATCAACCTCCATGAGATTGTGCTTCCTCTTGAGCTTCCTGGCCCTGAGCTCCTTGTAGATCTCCTCAGTTTGCTCCGTCAAAGGCTTGTTTGCCTTCGTCACTTCCTCAGCCTTGACGCCTGCCTTCTCCTCTGCCTTCAAGTGCATTGAATCAGGCATGTTGACTACCAAGTCCTTGATTATGCACTTGAAGTCCATCTTCGGCCTAGCTATGAGGCAATCCAGGTAGGTGCCATACATCTCATCGATCTCCAGGTCATTGAGCTGCCTGAGCTTCGTGTTGACCTCTGGTGTGGTCCACATTTCCTGGAACATGTCGAGGACAATGTTGAGGGACTCCTGGAGGCTCTCCAGGAAGTTGTTGAGGAGAGGACACAGCTGCCCATGGTACGTGTCGATGGGAAGGATAGGCTGTAGGGTTGTTTAGACTTATTCAACATGATAAACAATGACACTCACAAGGGCGAAGCCAATGCATGATGCCCCTTGCTAGTGGCTTCCTTAGCCTGCTGCAGGACCCTGTAGAACTCATCAATCCTGTTGAAGGGAATGTGGAACCACAGCACGTGCAGTGCCCTGATGATGAGCTCACTGGCCCCTTGCTTCCAGGGGCCTGTCTCCGGGAGGAGGATGGTGGTGTTGTAGGGCGAACTCTCCCCCATGCCGAGATGTGGGTACTGACCACTGATCTTGAGTGACCAGGACTTCGCTAGGGCTTTGTACGTGGCGGTAGCCAGCAGAAGTCATGAAGTGTCCTCAGACGCGCTCGTCCCGGACATGCTCAAACCCTGGTGGTCAGTGGGAAATTGCGCCTCGAGCGAGACATTACCACCCTCGTTGATATCCACGTCAGCCTGATCCTCACTCATGACCAGCTCCTCATCACCGCTCTCCTTCCCCTTCTTCTTGACGACATGCTTGAGGGTGACGTTGGTGCCATGCTCGTATAGCTTGAACGCCGTCATCTGTGCCCATTGTCTGGTCTTGCCAGCCCTGACTTCGACCTGGGGATGGCATGCCATGCCCTCAAGCTGCACCACAGTGCTATGAGCACAATTCATGCGAGAGGAGATGGTCACTCACCATGGCCAGTACCCCTTGCCTCCCATGCAAGTGCTGCAATCCTCCGACCTCCAGCAGTCCCAAATCCACTGTATGATTCTTCCCAATCATCGTGCCGAACAGCGAGTCCGGCCACTTCTTGTCATCAGTAGTGCAGACCATGGGTTGTGGGAACCCGCACAGGTTGCGGGTACGGGTCCGGGTCACATTTTTGTGACTCGTGACCTGTGCCACACCCGCCACTCACACAAGCGCCAGATGTGCCAGCCACCGGCGACCGCAACCATGCTCTTGTGCCCGCCCCTGCTTTGCTCGCTCTGAGTCTGTCACCCATCTGCTGTTTTCCATGCTCACCTGCCTGTTCTCATGTCCCGCAACATGCACAGCTTCTCAGTTCGCCCGCCCGCACCACATTGTATTCACTCTCACCCCTCTCCTGACCATCTCGGTTGCTCGGCGACGCTCTCAACGCCTCAACAATACGCCTGCGGGCCCGTTGCCAAGAGATGGGCCCGTGAAGTGGCACGCGCAATATAGACATGTGCGCATTGTCTGGCCGGCACGTCTGAACATCGCGGCCATGGCAAGCTCCAGCAACATGGGAAGATTGTTGCTGGAGCTGGAAAGCTAGAGGAACAGCGAGGGCGCGAAGGCGCAAGGATATGGCATTATGGTCACAAACCAGGTGAGTCACAGTGCCCCCATTGTCAGCCACAGCCCCGCCATCTGCAAGCTTGGCGTCACACAACACGACTGCGTGACAGGCAACTGCACAATGTGTATAGATGTTTAACGAGGCCGCCCGACATGGAATAACCGCGGAGCAGGGAGCCGACAGAGACAAGCAGGAGAGTAAAGGCTGTCCGCCTTGCTCGTGCACCCAATGTCCTGCTCACTGTCCCGCTGTCGAGCTGCTGACCGATTTGCAGGTATGATCAGCACATCACTAATGCGCCCAATAGCACCAAACCCTTTGACGACCTGAAGATGGCCCTCTCTCCTCCCCGTCAGCTCATCCCCCTTGCTGCGCCCGACCCGGCTATGCTGCCCACGTCACCGCGCTCAATCTCTCGCGTCCTGATGCCATCGTCTCAGCCGACAGCCGCTCACACTCACTGACCACGCCTGAGATGTCGCAGGTGTTTCTGAAGCCGCTCATGCTCGTCGAACCCTCACCCGCCTCCCTGCATGCCCCGCATACGCCGCATGAGCTCCAGCCGCACCCGCACTGCCTACGCTCACAGCCTACACAGCCACGAAGGCATTCTTTGCCATGCTCACACTCCAGCTCAGCATCACTGACAAATGGTTTTCGGTCACACCATCCAGCATGGTGTTCAAGGATGTCATGGTCAGGTCTGCCACATTGAACGAGCAGCCACCGCAGAACATCAGCAGTGCTGTGTGGGAGCTGGGGAGTCTCATATGCTCAGCCACTTGGTCACCCGCGCTTATGGCCACTTGCCTGCTGGTCCACCGACAGCCTGTTCACTCACCCATCCACCCACCGACGCACCCGCTTGCCCACCCGCTTACCCGCTTACCCGCGCTTACCCGCACGGGTAAGGGTACAGGTCGAGCCGGATATACCCATGGGTATACCCGTGCTCTGCACTAGTCGTCAGAGTCATTGACAATCACTCTCATCATCCAAGGGGCAGTGCGGTGGACCATGTTGAGGGCCTCCTGGAGTTGTTCTGGTGGTGCAAATTGCTTGTGGATTGATTTCATCGCCTCCCTCCAATTGCCGATCATAGCTTCATGGTTGATGTGGGGCAGAGTCATGGGTCTGGCTTTCGCTGTCATAATAGAGCCTGGGTAAGGTTTTGTTTGCAATGATCAGCATCTACACAATGAATGTGTGCATGCTTCTACTCACTTGAGACATCGAAACTCCTTATACTCCTTAGCAGTGGTGTAGAACAGGGCGTAGTCTTCCTTTTCATAGCCTGTAACGACGAACTAAAGGCTTTCATTAGACTCTGAGAATAAGTTGATATCATGGGCATACCTCTGAGATGTCCTTGAAGAAAGGAAAGTCCGGGTGGTAGACGTAGTCCCCATATGTCTCGTATATGATCTCTGGGTAATCCTCTGAGACTGGGACTTTCAGTGGCAGTGGATAGGAAGACTCCACAACGCACTTTTGCCAGCACTGTTCACTGGTTGAGCTTTCGATGAAGGAGGGAGCACCGGTCCTGTTATCGTGTAATCAATGGGTCAGAAGGGCTCTGAATGAGGGCTATGGGAAGGCGGGCTTACCTTTCACTGTGGCGCCTGTGTTGGCCCTAGTTGAACCTGGAGGAACCGGAGGTTTGGAGGTCCTGGTCAAGCAAGAGGTAGGGCAAGAATCAGCATGGTACATTAACTGGTGGTGAATAGCAGTGTAGCTCTTCATGGCAGACATGGCGAGTCACCGGGAGCGGAAGAGGCGAGAGCCCAAGGGGAACGCGACGCGGTGGCGTGGGAGGCTGGCAGTGCCGCTGCCAGCCTCCCACGCCACCCACTTGAGAGAATGAGATCTGAAGAGTCAGAGGAGCGGTACACATGGTAGCGAACTCAAGCAGCTGATGTTGAACAATAGAGAGCACCTAACTAGGCAGCCGAGTTCACACACCGGTACTTCGGGTAACAGAAGTAACACATGCATCATAGATAGAATCACATGCATCAGGATTGGTACTATACAGTAGCTTAGTCAGACGGTCTCCTACATGTATATAAGGACCCCTGTAGCATAGTACAATCCAAGTCGCTCAACAGCAACTTTGTGTGCATCAAGCCTCACAAGCTCAACAACCAGGTAAGTTAGTGTCCCGCTACACTGCGTAAGGAAGCCTGCTCGTCAGGTTATGAGCCCTGAACACTGCGCGGTACTGCGCCTATATGGCTGCGTCCGCTGCGGGTCAGGTTAGCTTGCCTGGACGTCGCCCTCAAGGGCTTTGACGTCAGGGGGAGACTTTGCGCCTATATGGCTGCAGGTCGTGCACAGCTTCGCTGTCGCCATCCCAAACAATGAGTCCAGTGTGGTGTCAACGCCGTCCCGGCAGCATAAGTCAGAGCGCTGATAATGCGTCCACAGAACCTTATCAACCAACCGCTCTACCACCACTAAACAAAATGTCGAACTCTCTGCAGAATCTCGTCCCCGTCCTCGACGGATCGAACTACCGCCAATGGGCCGATTTGATGAAAGCATACTTGCAATCGCAAGGTGTCTGGATTCTCATCGAGATACCCGATGGCTTCGATGAGCCTGTTTTGGCTACGGACGGAGGAAACCGCGCAGAGGTCCTCGAATGGATGCAGATGCAATCCAAGGCCATGGGCAGCATTCGATTGCGCCTAAGCGTCGAAGTTGCGCAGCTCGTCAGAACAAAGACGACTGCAAAGACTATCTGGAATACCCTGAAAGGGCTCTACGGAGGGACTAGCGCCATGGGGGCTTTTGCCTTCTTCAAGGCAGCAATAAACGTCCGTATTCCGGCCAACGAGCACCCCGGCCCTGCGATCTCAAAGATCCAGAGCAATCTCGACGAGCTCGATGGAGCCGGCCTCTCTCTGCCGCCGCAGATGAGAACCCTAATTATACTGGGGGCCGCTCCACCTCGGTACGAGACGGCTATTCAGCTAGCTCTCAACAAGATCGAGATCAAGGATCTCACGCCGAGCAGCGCCCAGGACGCCTTAACCGCCTCCTGGGAACAGTCGAAGAACAAGGGGCAGTCGTCCGCCCAGAAGATTTCTGCTATCAAGCAGAAGAAGGGCAATCCCTCCTTCTCGCAGCAGCAGCGCCCTGAGGGCAGCAGCAGCGCAGGTAAGAAGGAGTGGAAGGACAAGGGCAAGGAGAAAGCCAAGGGCTTTACTCCTCGGGGAAAGCACGGCGGTAAAAACCGTGGTAAGCCGCATTCGCACGACGAGCATGCAGAAATGCACATCGCCGCTCGCGGTGACTGGCTCGGAGAAGCCCTCCAGCTCGCCAAGGACCTAGACGTCGCTGGCACGCCGGAGACAATCCGCGCGCTGAAGGAAGTTGTGAGCTCCGCTCACATTGAAGAAGTCCCCTCCGACACCGAGTCGCGCGCTTCAAAGCGCAGCAAGCTCAGTGACAACGACATGGCCAATCGCATCGACGAGGTCATGCGCGATGAATACATCAGCGAGGACGACGACTTCCGCAATGCCGAAGAAAGGTCCATCGTCTGGGCAACAGACGAAGAAGACATCGACGCGCACGACGCCGAGCTAAACGGCATGATAGCGCAGGCCGCGGGCCTTGCGCCCCCTATCGTCGACGAAAGCTTCCGGAACCCGTTAACGGGTGAGCTCCGCTGCATGGAGCCATACGATGGCTACGACGACTGGGGCAATGAGTACGTCACTCATATTCCTAACCCTAAGCAAGTTACTAACAGCGCTTTAACAGCCGCTTCTGACTTGCACAACGGCGCTCGGACATTTGTAAATGTACTTAGTAGCGGCTTAAAAAATGTACAATGTATTCATTCGCGCGATTACGCTGCGTGCTCACGTTGTAAGGGAAAAGGAAAAAGTCGCTTTTCAGCGAATGAGTGGCTACTGGACTCAGGTGCATCTTTGCACATTACAAATGACATAAGAGACTTCTCAGACTTCGAGTATCTCCAGACTCCTATCCGTACTCAAACGGCACAACAAGGAGCGGTAGGAAGCATAATTGCTAAAGGAACTGTGTTCCTAAATTACCAAATAGACGAACAATGGCTGCAGACGCGCCTGTATCCTGTCTATTACATGGAAAATTGCTCGGCTCGTCTCTTGTCATTGGGGATGTTCCTCCAAGACGGACTAGACTTGCGCGCAACAGCGCAGCATATCAGTCTGTATGAACCAGGAGCGCGGAAACCTTTATTCAGGTTTACACCGCAGCACCCGGACACTACCACCTTCACCCTCGTGGCTGAATCGGGTGAAAACGTTCAAAATATTTATGTGAACGTAAATGAAGTCGATTATTCGACTATGCATCGCCGCTTTGCGCACCCTTCAAAGGACGTGCTTGCAAAGGCGAAGGAGCATACATCTGGGTTTCCCAGAAAGGTGGAGATTCCTAAGGACTCACCAATATGCCAAGGATGTGCAAAAGGGAAAATGCACTCTAAGTCTTTCCCGCCATCCAACTACCGGGCAAAGGTACCGTTTGAACTTATTCATTCGGACTTAAAATCCTTCCCAGTAGATTCCTATCATAAGTACAAGTACTACATACTGTACTATGATGACGCTTCATCGCACGCGTGGACTGTAAATCTGCGCAAGAAATCTGCAGCAATTACAGCCACAAGGCAATTCCTAGCCATGGTAAAAACTAAATATGGAAAGACAGTGCAGAAGTGGTTGTCTGATGCAGGGGGAGAATACGTCTCCGCTGCATTCAAAGACCTTCTAAAGGATAATGGCATAGAGATCCTTCAGAGCTCACCGCATACTCCTCAGGAGAATGGCAGAGCTGAGCGTTTCAATAGGACGCTCATGGACAAAGCAGAGGCAATGCGCCATGATGCTTGTCTACCTCCATCCTGGTGGGAATTCGCCGTGGATCATGCAGTCCATGTTTACAACAGGACGCCAATTCATCGCCTTAATTGGCTTACCCCCTACGAATTGATAAATGGCGAACCGCCATCTGTGGCGCACCTGCGGGTTTTCGGCTGCGGTGCGTACGTCTTCATACCAAAGGACGTTAGAAAAAACGGTTTATCGCCCAAATCGGAGCTGATGATTTACCTTGGGGGACATGGCTCTTCATGAGAGCACCAGATAATGTTTTGTTCAGATCATCCACCGCGATGTTTGACGAAACAATGTTTCCTAAGTGCCCCTTGACAAATCGTCGGGGTACAACTCGAGTTTGGCCACCTCGAGAAGAAATGATCCCAGAAAATCAACCAAATACCACACCTCAGGTAGATGAGGATGACGATGATGATCATCCAAAACATCACCTTCCTAAAAGGGGAAACGGTCATGTTCATGATGATGAGCAGGAGCTGCAGGATGCGCCCGTAGACCCAGTACCGCCGCCCCATGCACCGGTAGAACACCCTGCGCCCCCAGTGGAGCCGCGACGTTCAGCAAGGGAGCGGAGACCAGTAACTCGTAGAGGTAATGTCTATGGAGAGCAGCGGAAGCCCCAAGACATAGTAAAGGACATCGAAAATCAGGGGAGATGGAAAAAGATGGTCGGTGAGGATGCGGGTAGCTCCCGTACCAAAACCGGACCACAAAGGCAGCAAAGACAACAGGTTCCCGGACCTAGTTCTGCGCCAAATCCTCCTCCACGCGACGAACCTGTCGAGTCCGCCCCATCCGATGAGGATGAAGCGCAAAGCGCCGAGTTACTACTGGCAGAATTATGCCGGGAAGGGGGAGTTAAGTTAGTCGAGTTGCTGCTTGCACAAGCGCTACCCACCCTCGACAACGATCTACCAGACGGGACCAGCCCAAGAGAATGGTCATTCCGCGATATACTAAAGCTACCTAAAAAGGAGCTTGAGGAGTGGATGGCAGTGTGTCGCGAAGAACTTGAGGCACTTCGCAAACGCAATGTCTATGAACTGGTTGACCGTCCTAAGGGACGAAAGGTCACTAAAAACCGCTGGGTATTCGACGTCAAAACTGACGGTCGTAAAAAGGCCAGATTGGTCGCCAAGGGTTACTCCCAGATTGAAGGCCTTGACTATGATCAGGTCTTCTCTCCAGTCGTACGCTTTGAGACTGTACGTCTAATCCTCGCCTTAGCTGCGCTTGAGGATATGCACGTCTCCGGACTAGACGTCCGTAATGCCTATCTCTATGGCAAGCTCGACGAGGAAATCTATATGGAGCAGCCTGAAGGCTTTGCAGTACCAGGCCAAGAGCACAAAGTACTCCGGTTACTTCGCGCTCTCTATGGACTCAAGCAGGCAGGGCTTGCGTGGTGGCGCACCCTCAATGAGTCCCTAAAGGAACTTGGCTGTAAACGCCTCGTATCCGACGCCGGAATATTTGTCTATAGGACAAAAGATGGTCGCTTCGTGCTGATCATTGTCTATGTAGACGATGCCATATTTTGTGGCAAGGATAAGACCCTAGTCCTTTCATTAAAGGACCGCTTCATGAAGAAGTGGGAGTGTCGCGACTTAGGCGACGTCAAGGAATTTCTGCGCATGCGCATAACTCGGAAAGGCCGCGAAATCCATTTGGATCAATGCGCCTACCTTGAGAAAGTGCTGCAGCGCTGTGGCATGCAGAACGCTAAATCTGCGCCAACTCCACTCCCTGCTGGATACAAGCCTGTTGCAAATACTGGCACAGCTGATCCAGCGCTTCGAAGCAAGTACCAGACCGTCATCGGTTCCATGCTATATCTAATGCTTGGAACTCGACCTGACATTTGCTACGCCGTGACATTACTTGCGCAATTTGCAGCAAATCCGTCACAGGACCATTTAAACAGAGCGCTGTATATCTGCCGCTACTTAATTGGTACAAAATCCTATGCGCTAGTTTATGAAGGACAAAGCGGCAATGGATTATTGGCGTGCACTGACTCTGACTGGGCAGACAGCCCAGAAGCCAGAAAGTCACGGTCTGGGCACTTTTTAAAGTTCGCGAACGGCGTGTTCAGTTGGCTGTCTAGAAGACAGAAGACAGTTGCTCTGTTGTCCACTGAAGCTGAGTATATGTCGCTGAGCGATTGCTCGCGACAAGTAGCTTGGATAAAGATGCTCCTGGAGGAGATCGGCTACAAGCTTGGCCCGCTGCCCATCTGCTCGGACAATCAGGGAGCAATATTCATTAGCTCCAATCCCATCACGGAACGTCGGTCTAAACACATTGACATTCGCTACCACTACGTGAGGGAGCTAGTAGAAGACAAGAAAGTCGAAGTCTTCTACGTAAGCACTGATGACAATCCGGCAGACTTGTTCACTAAGAACTTGGGTCGTATCAAATTTCTCAAATTCAGAGAAATGCTTGGACTAAGATTTTACGATTAGAAGTCCAGCATAGTCGGCTGCACTATGCGCCATTTAATGCTCGCGCGCATCTACCGCTGCACTTAGCAAGGGGGAGTGTTGAACAATAGAGAGCGCCTAACTAGGCAGCCGAGTTCACACACCGGTACTCCGGGTAACAGGAGTAACACATGCATCGTAGATAGAATCACATGCATCAGGATTGGTACTATACAGTAGCTTAGTCAGACGGTCTCCTACATGTATATAAGGACCCCTGTAGCGTAGTACAATCCAAGTCGCTCAACAGCAACTTTGTGTGCATCAAGCCTCACAGCTAACAAACCAGGTAAGCTAGCGTCCCGCTACACTGTGTAAGGAAGCCTGCTCGTCAAGGCGAACATGGTAGTTGTTCACACTACCACGGATGGGACAAAGGTCACACAGTCCGGTTTGTCCTTGTCAAATGGTCAAGGTGCTTTGGTGGTTGAGGTCGAGGAGGTTAAGTACACTGCTTGTATGGACCCTTCATGTAGAGTCTGTCCTCCTCGTACTGCCAGTTCTCTAGTAGCCTCATCTCTTGTTGTACATAATGGCGCATCTGCTGACACTGGGTCTGCACAATTGAGCTCGTTGTTCTATTGCCCTGGTGTGAATAAGTCTCATTTGCATCAATTCAAGTGCATTGTGTGGCTCATGGACTCACTGGGTGCAAGTCAGACGGTTGTCAATTCACTTGAATACTTCTGGGATTACAAGCTGTACACAGTTCCCGTCGTTTTTGGTACAGCAGGAGATGCTAAGATAGAAGCACTAGGATCTGGCACTATCAAAGGTTTAACAACAGTAGGAACAGAGCACATTATGATTACCATATCTAATGTCGCATATATTCCTCAAGCCTCTGGCTGTTTGTTTTCAACTGGTATTGTGGAGAAATCAGGACATACGCTCGTACAATGTTCAGGTCAGATGGTCATCTATGACTAACCATTTACACATGGCAAAGTTTCTGGCAACATTGTTATGGAAGCACCGTACAACTTCCTAAACAACTTGTATTTTCCATTTATGGATGTCCTGGACAGGAAATTGGCAGCACTGCTGTCTACCCCTTTTCATATCTGGCATTGCCGGATGGGGCATCCATCCAAGGAAGTTATTCGCTGTTTACCTGATCACACCAAGGGTGTTGATCCAGTGGGGGTTGAGGATCAATCCCCTTGTGCAGGATGTCGATGGGGCAAGTCTCATTGTGTGCCATTCCCCGCATCTTCCAAATGTGCTACCAAGCCTCTTGAGTTTGTTCACACTGATGAGGATGGTCCCATTTGTACCCAAGCAGTTAATGGTGGTTTTAAGTACTTCATTTTGTTCCTAGACAATTACACTAGTCTAGGATGTGTTGAAAGGAGTGATAGGGAGTGGCTGTAAAGGCTAGTGAATGAACCTATGAGGGAAGCTGCTAGAGGGAGTCCTGTTAGGCACACAGGAAAGCAGAGGAAGGAACAATTACATTAGAGGGCATCTGAGCCCAGTATATATACATGAGAGGAAAGCATTATCTGATCATACAGTAGGCATATCAGATGAGGCTTGAGTCATGTCGAGTCATAATCATAAACTATGTGAGTCATCATGAATCAGATTATGAGTCATCATAAAGTCATAATCCGGATCACCGAGTGGATACCGAGTGTATACCAAGAGGAGTCCGAATGGATATACTGAATGGATACCGAGAGGAGTCCAAATGGATACTGAGTGGATACTGAATGGAATGTCGAATGGAACTCAGTATAGTCCGGACTGTGTTATCTATAGATAAGAAACAGAAAGGAATGCAATCTACGTATAGTAAATAGCGTAGCAGAACATAAGAAAAGTCCTTATCAGGAGAGCCTGATTAGATAATGTATGAAATAGTAGAAGTTCAACAAATTTTTCATGCACTCTCTACTCTACAGGTACATATCACCCACTACCCCTGCCTCGGCAATGTACTTACATTGTGACCATGAATAACACCACCCTGTAGACACCACTAGATAGAGCCTTGTCCACATAGGGCCCTGCCCTCGAGGATGTCAAAGGGATTTAAAATAAAAATATATACATACTGGGCTCAGATGCCCTCTAATGCATTGTTTCTTCCACAGCTTTCCTGTGTGCCTAACAGGTCTCCCTCTAGCAGTCTCCCTCTAGGTTCATTCAACTGCCTTCACAGCCACTCCCCACACTCCTTTCAACAGTAGTATCACGTGCACGATAGGGAATCCGGAATCCGTGGGCTACCTCCTTGCATAACTCTCGTAAAGGTGTCTCCTCGCAGAGGAGGAAAATATCATGCATATGTTTGGCCAATTCCGCGCATGCATCTACGTCATCGGCGATCGACATCAGGAAAGTGCGCCACCTACCTATGTTGCCTCATTGAGACAACGAGGCAATGAGACCGTTTGAGACAGGCTGTCTCAGGGCTGTCTCGTTTGAGTAGATTATTTCTCATTTGAGAGGCTACTGAGGCAGTTAGGTGCATAGACAACATGTATACGAGACACTACGAGACACTAAGGCATGCCACTGGACCGCAAAGAAATGCAACAAAATTGAATATAGATTTGAGCTAGACAGCAGGAGATAAGTCTTGTCCGAGTCCGTAAAATGCTCTACTGTCAAGATCCTGTTCTGCCAAGTCATCGAAACAACAGAATTACAGATAACATGGTGCGGAAGTAGGCAACTGTAAGGTAATGGAACAAAGCAAGGACACAAAATCCTGACATACCGCGCATGTGAGCAGCACACAACCACGATTTTGGGGTTACCCTGCGGTGAACACGGGCCCGTGCGCTGTTACCTGCTGGTAAACAGGGACCTGCGCGCTGTTACCCGCCGGTATACAGGGGCCACGCGCTGTTACCCTGCGGTGAACACGGGCCCGCGCGCTGTTACCCACTGGTAAACAGGGGCCCGCATGCTGTTACCCGCCGGTATACAGGATGACAGTGCCGCTTCCATGTCAATGTCATGTAGAGGTGATGAATACATACGTGATGTTGTCCCGGTCTTTTCCCATCTTATGCTTTGGGTGGCCACGCACCTCTTGCTCAGGCGGGGCTTCTGTTGCCATAATGAACATCAGATAATGAACTCGGAGCAACAACAGAGCATAGATTTATTACCTGTTGATGCCTAGCAATTGCGGAGTCTTAGTAAACGTACACACCAGAAACAAACATATGCTTCTGACCGTTGTGATTGCTTCAATGTCGTGCCTTCGCACACTGTTTGAGTTCTTCTCCTTCCGTGTGGCCTTCGCCACTGGTGTTGCCTGGGCTGGCAGATGAATGGTAGCAAGGGGTGCTGGCATACTGGCTGCTGTTGGTGGGTTGGCAAGGAGATCTGCAACATACGAAGTCCCGGTCATGAAGTGTCAATGTTGCAGCTCAGAAGCTTGATCAAATACCATACCGGCGACACTGTCGGATTGTAGGGTGGCTGACAATATATTCAGTTTCATGGCTGGGTTTAGAATGTACTGTACATACCCTCATACTCGCCCACACTGGGCAGCTCATGCGGTGACTCCAACATTTGCTGATCGTCCTGAGCATTGGCAGACCCAGGACCTGACGAGATTTGCTGCTGTCAATGCTTCGGTGGAACCTTCAGAGTCAGTGTGTGTCTGCTCTGCTCTGCAGCATCACGCTGTCGCAGATGCTCCTGTATCTCCGCGAGGTTACTGATTTTACCGCTGCGGACCAGCGCAGCCGCCTTCTTCTTCTCTGCATCAGCCTTACGATCAGCATCGAGCTCTTCCTTTGAGCGACGTTGCTGTGAGTATTCTTTGACTATTGCGCCTGGACGCTGAGCTTTGTTCTTTGGACGAGTCGAGGGACCAGCCATGGACACAGGAAACTGAGAAAGAGTGATAAGAGATGGAAAACGAGGGGACTTAGAAATGAGGGGGGAGCGGGCGGAAGGAGGGGCAATGGTGGAGCGGTTGGGTCCTGTCGTGCGCGGAGGGCCCCAAAGCAACACACATGCTTGCTAAGCTTGAGCACGGGGTGGATGAAACCGGGACGTCCCCGATAACAGCCCTTGATTGTCAATATTAGTCTCTTGTGCCACTGCCGGTCGCGGCATCACTCACCAACTCCAATCTCTACGCTCTCTACTCATCTCTCCAGCTAGTGTTGATGATGGACATCGACCCTGCGAAGTGATTCATCTGGACACCGTTGTCCGGGCAGCCCACCTTGCACCTATGTATGGTGATCAATTCATTCCACAGGAGCTACAATCTTCGGAGAGCATAGACGCTTTTCGTGCTTATTTGGTGAACAAACTGATTGATTACCATGCTCATCAAAATTTATTCTGATGTCCCTGAGTAGTTACTGCATCTAATAACACTAGTATTGGTTCAATGTGAGATTGTGACTCGGAAAATATTTGCCGTGGACCACGAAGCCTGTATTCTGCTGAGGTGATGAGGCCCAATAGGCCAGAATGAGACACCTTAGACGTTTGAGGCGGCGTAAGACACCTCGACACTTTCCTGATGGACATGATCCATTGCACCGGTGTTGTCGACGCTCGCAGGAGTTGTAAACTTGGCATCTCCCTGTATACACCTTCAAGAAAATGTGTGTGCAACGTACACAAGCTGTCGGCCAGGCATTACGTGCACCTCGTCATCGACATCTGTACTCATGCAGAACCGGCACAGTCGTCGCCTCGACGAAGCTGCTCGACTGCCAATGAATGGTCGGACGCCAGTAGACGGCACAGCGCGACCCGAAGTTTCCGCGACGGGATAGCGAGGTACGCGCGTTTTTCTATTGCCGGTGATCGTGCGGGTCTCTTAGCCAGGAGGACGAGCCGCTAATGACTCTGCAAACCCTTTGCGCGATTATAGTACAGCATCAACTTTTATTGGAAGAGTTGAGCTGCGGGCTCACCTAGTACCCGGAAGTACGCGAGACTCATGTACAAGACTCATCGCCGTAAGTTCAAACACACTCAGGAGACGTTGAACAGCGTTAAACGAGCCTTGTGCACCTCGTTGCAATGACGTGGATCATGACAGCACTGGGGCGCACGTTTCGAAGAGATGGCGTCGACGCATCGCAGAAGTCGTTGACGATACAGACACGCAATCCCATGGTCGCCGGGCGAGGAATGCAAACAACTTCATCCGTTTCACTAAATTACCCACAAGACGTTATGACTACTGCACTGGAGGCCAAAGTGAGCCCGCCACCACGCTCACGTCCATCCACCGCTGAATCAAATTCTCCTACACCTCCGTCTGCTGCCTCGGCTGGGGCAGGAAAGTGCGCTCATGGATAACCGAGGTGTTCCGGAGGGTCCGGATGCTTGGGGTCATGGAGGATGTATGTCTTCCCGTAAGGAGTGGTGAGGTGGACTTTCGGATGGGTTTCCACTGGGTGTCCATTAGGCGGCGTGCCTTTGGGCTTTCCATTATTATGGCCGTTGCGCGCGACGAGCCTGCCATATTCGAAGTCGCGTCCGTAAACGTCGCGTCCGTAAACGTCACGTCCGTAAACGTCGCGTCCGTAACTGTTAAGTGTCGCAGGCATATAATGTTAGCAAGGGGTGGCGTGCTGCTATACAGAAGGTACGTACAACCGAGGAGGTGCGGCAACCGCGGGAACCACTGCGACGGCGGCGGCAGCGGCCAGGGTGAAGATGGAAGTCAAACGCATGTTGAGAGTGTCGTGAAGGGATGGAAAGTCGTTACGTTGAAGGCAAGGCTTCAATGGCGGGATGATCAGCGACAGCAGACTTGGGTGATAGATTGTACGCACCAGCCAGCACCTTGCTTGTGGGGAGCTCGGAAGAGAAAGGATGAGCTGGGGGATCCTCCAAGGCAGGGGCTCTGTTTTTAAGTGCGCACCTTGCATCATGAAGATTTTGCACGCGCTTGGTGATCGGCAAGAGGACAGCGGTGCATTTGATCCCGCACGGTGCAGTCCTGTGCAGGACGCAATTTCGCTCCTAATTAATTGGCTTCTGATCAAAGGATGTTTGGCGATGGGCTTCGTCTTCAATCAGACGCATGAATGCCATTATGGGAGGGGGCCTAGGCCATACCGCATACCACCCGGAAGCAGAGAAGATCCTTCGAGGCCTGCATACAAAGATTCCTGAGTGAGAGGCCAGCGCTGTACTCACCTCTCCTCCTCCGCGTTGCCTCGGTCTCCTCCTGTAGCTCATCAACGGATGATGCACTCACATAGCATGTGATCAGTAATATGATTGACATGATGTGAGGAAACATCAAATTCGTCCACAGGATGAAGATCCATATACCTCCTCCCTCCCTCCCTCGGAAGTCGCTGTCTCAAGGCTGTATGTCCAGGGGACAAATCTACCTCGCGGCCGCCCCTTGAATCGTTAAGTTTGACCTTATCAGTTGATAGCACATATCAGCCAAGCCGCGGTCGCGCGACGCGCGTACAAATCTTGGGAAAGTTCGCCACGTAAAACGATCATCGATCAAGCAACCGTACCATCCATGGACACATCTTTTCGAGTATGGGAGCCCGTACCTAGACTACTGCACGCGGAGCGGGCCTCGAGGTTCGAAATTGGCCGCGAGAGCGCCAACGGCGGCGGAGGAACGGCCAGGGGACTTGACGACGTATCAATGAGAACGTGGTGTCCCGGTTCTGGGAGCACAAGCGGTTAGGACCCAACCTTACAGTTCAGCTTGGAGAGGATGAAGCAAAACGCGTATCGGTGGCGGAGAGGATGCCTTCGATCATGATACATAGACCCAAGTGTAAGCTTCTACGTTCTATGAGATTGCAGAAAACCTCAAATTGCGGCCTTTCGTTTTGGTCTGGTCTGAATGGCGTTCTCCATCCTCCGCTCAGAATGACACAGAAGCTTCTACTGATACAACGTAAGTGACCGCAGTGATACTACAAATGTTCAAATGTCAACGACTTATTGATCAACTTCGTCCCCAGCTGCTGGTAGTCCCGCTCTATGGAATACATCTCCAGGTCTCGCTCGTCCGCACGCCACATGTCCAGCTCTTCTGCGTCTCTGGAGTCCAGATATCGTTGTCGGGGCGCGGACTTCACGGGGGAAGGGGTGAGCGCAAGCTCGGAAGCGATCGAGAATGAGGGGGATACGAGGTCCACGCTGAGGCGAGAGGCCCGGAAGCATTTGAGGTTGAGGACTAGTCGTGAGCCAGCGATGTTGAGCATAGCGAGTGCGAAACTGAGTCGTGTCAATGTGGTCGCCACTGGGCATTGGTGAGGGTGCTTACTATCGGGCAAGTCCAATCAAGGAGGGTGGCGCTAGTGCCCATACACTACAGCTCCTGTGAGTCTGGCTTAGCCTTCGCGAGTGAAGATTACATACAGGAGCGAGAATAGAGAGCAGACTTTCAATCATGGTCACGTTCCGACTGAGCAAGGTTAGGGTATGACACATACCTGTGACGGCGACAAAATACAACATTCCTTGATTTTAACTTATGAGCTCCGGGGGCAATATGAAGGCGACCGATGGTACTCACCATCACGACATAGAAGAAGAAACAATGTACTAAATGATTGGCGCTTCTCTTGACGAAGCATGGCTACAACCGTGAGGATGAAGAGAAGAGTCTCGAAGATGATACTGTTGTGAGTTGCAGTCGGTCAGCACACCGTCCATCAAGCTCAACTACCGCATCACCCACCTTGGGAGCCATGTGACCCAAAGATATGGTGGTATCTGCGTCAGGTCAGACACGCTCTTGAGGTTTAGCGAGGGATGATACTTACTGAGCCGACACACTGATGATGGAACGGCTTAAGGTCTTCTGTACATCAACAACATCAGAGCCCCGTGTAAGCGCGAATCGTGGACGTGACGCACTGACGATCGAGACAAGACTAACGGTGACGATCGCAGTTGAGCTCGAGACGTACAGCACTGCGGCGATCCACAGCACTCTGCGTATCCACGCCTGCGCACCATGCAACACGTATAGCCTCCAAGCGACAATCGCTGCACAGAAGCTGAGAAACGACGCGGACATTGGGGACACCACGTCCAATGCTCACCATGGATGGACATGAACGACGCGATGGTGACGTAACTCTGAACTGTAGTCCATACCTTGCAGAACTGCAAACGGCCATGAGAAACTGAAGACTTGTATGATGATCAACGAACCATGTCTGCTGAGGCGTGTCTCGTCAGGCCCATGGTCTCTGATAATCGTGGACGATGTGAAACGAAATGACAATAGTATGAATCTGTGACGAACCATAGACATCAATGGCGAGCACCAGGGGTCTATGAAGGTGGTTAACGCCGCAATACACTGGCCGACTGAGACTTACATGATGTATCGATTCTAGAAATATCACATGAGACGTGATCCATGATTGACAGACTTGAAGCACGTACCAAAAGGAAGATGACCGACACAAGACCCAACCGCTCATTCCAGATGTGATTCACCTTGGCGAATAGTCTGAGATTTGTTCGGTCCCGCAGAAGTCCAAGGTTTACCTCGTCGCCGAACTACAGACACGTGAACAACGACGGAGTATAATTGGCAGACGACCCAAACGCACTGTCAATATGTGATCATAAACGAGGGCAGAGAGGCCGGCAACTTGGTCACAACGAGTGTCAGCGCGACTGCTTCGCGGAAGCACACATTGAACGTACGGGTCATGGCACTGAGCGGATGACAAATTGCTCAGCACGGATGTGTCAAAGAGAACATTACTACTCACTTGACGGCTGCTCCTTGGGCAGCGAGTGCATCCAGGGATGCGGAGACCGCAGAGGACATTGTCGAAGCCATCCTCTGCGAGCAACTACCAGGCCAGAGCGGACAGGCGGACCTTCGGGGGATCGGTGGACTGTAACCACACGAACCATCGCAATACTTATTCTCGTAGTACATCTGCTTTCCGCTTATCGCACCGCTCCGAGATGCAGATGGGGCACCAGGAGCGCTCATAGCATCCGGGCTAGAAGTAGAAGGTAGACCCGCGAGCATATAGCGGCTCCGCCCGCACGCTTCCGGGTTGAAAAATGTGTTAGTAGAACCACATGCAGGGCGACCTGACTACTCCCGAGGAACCTACAGCCCGAAAGAGGTGGCCCAACCGTCAATCAGACGTCATGGGCGAGTCCAATGGGTGAGTGAGGCGGCACTTCGGTGGCTTCGAGGCTGGTGCACAGCCCGTGATGGTAAGACTGTGACTATACGGACCACACAAGGATCTGCCAGTTTGGGGAAAGATCAGAATGAGCGGCCGGATCAGTAATACAGCCCGGACGCAACTGAGCCCAATGTTTAGAGTATCATCCATGTAATACTATGCGGAAGATGGAAGGGTAGATTGACTGTGGCACCCAACCGTTCCAGGACGTTACTTTGCGCTCCAGGTCCGATACCAAGACATTCGGACAGATAGACAAAAGACACTTGTTGAGTCCAGGCCACTAACTGCCGCTAGCGTACATGTGTCGCCTCGACCTGCCCATTTGACTGACAGTGACTGCGAGCGGTGAGATAATGACAGCTTGCTGGCAACAGTTTTATCTCACCATTGAATGGCGAAGTCCGCTGCCTAGAAACATAGTTCGAATGAAGATGGCTTCAGGTAGCCCACACGGTCGTACCGCACGATCGCTGGGATAATAATAGACACTGGCATTTACTCCGGAACACCAGTGCACCCGGGATGAGTACCATATGTTGTGACCAAGTCGGCGGTCGCTCATGTGATACTGGGCCATGTCGATGGTGCATAGCGAAGCCGATGAGCCATCTGCATCCCGCGAGCGTCGCTCACGACACTGCGCCGTGTTTCCAATCGCCATTGGGGCCACGAGCAGAGGGCATGATAGACCAGTGGGAACCGTAGCCATTTCCCGCCGACGTGCAGCAGGGCAACTATAGAGTAGACAGGTCGCAAGCAAAGCAGTGAGCGCGTGTTTACGCACATAGAGACTACGATTCTGGAGTGGTTACTGTAGCAAACAGCGCACGCAGGCCCTGCTTACTTTTGCGGTGCTTTGCACATGGACGTTTCCCTTCAGCCTCCATCGTACTGGGGAGGGGCAGGAAATGACCAGCGCATAGACATAGTAGACGCAGCGGACTACGTACCATATGCGCTCCTCTACCGCATTCCTGTGATACAGGTTGACGATTGAATACGAGTATTTCTTGTCGACCCTTTGAAGAGCGGCTGCAGATCTAGAGGGTTGAAGACGGCGTTGGCTCAATGAAGGTCTTCATGCATATGTTCAGAAGAATATGTTTGCAAAGCAAGGGGATGAGTAGGCCGCCTTCGTCGTCGTCGAAAGAGAGAGAGGAGGCTCGCGGTCGCTACATATCGGCCTCTGCCGTGTGACCGGCCGTGGAAGCGCGCGCGAAAGCGGCGAACGCAAACCCACCGCATGACAGACAGACAATCTCGCGCGTTGCCCTCGGCATGGACGTCGAGCAACATGCAGGAAGCCCAAGACGCTCTTGAGACATACAGGCAGAAGGACCCGAGCAAAGGTACGCACTCTCTGGGTTTTGCTGTTGCTGTTGCTGAAGAGTCGTCGCCATGTAGTCGTCGTGCGGTTCAAGGCGGTCGGGAATGCGCCGATAATGAAGCAGAACTTCTACAAGATCACCGCATCGAATCGATTCCAGGCAGTGATTCAGTTTTTGAGGAGGGAGCTGGGGTGGAAGACTGGGGACCCGCTGGTGAGCACGCTGCTGGCACACTCGTCTGCGAGGCGAACCTGACCGACCCCCAGTTCACATATATCAATCTCGCGTTCTCCCCCGCGCCGGACGATACCGTTTCAAATCTCTTCAAAGTGCGTATTCACCACCGACGCTGAGGTATCACTGACGTCCCCCAGTCATTCGCGACAGATGGTCATCTAATTGTGAATTATAGGTCAGTCCTCGATGCCTATCTCCCGCCATAGTCTATAGCTGATCTGCCTTGTAGTACAACTGCTGCTTGGGGCTGACAATTATGAAGTACCTGTACACAACACGATTCTGAATTCCTATGCTCGCTAGCGTCAGGCTAGCTCGGGTTCTTGAGCGCATGCGTCGCAAGTTTGACCACAAATTGCGGGTTTCCCAGCGCACACAACCCGTAGAGCGAGCATATATGACAGCCGAAGTACGCCAGAACATGATCACACGCAGTCAGTCCACTCAGCATGGGAATGGGCGCAGGGGACGTGATATATGGCGAACAGTGAGTCCTTGGAATTGTATCACAACAAGAGCATTATCTCAAGTCACTGTACAGATGCATGCGCAAACCTCACTAATCCTTGTTCGTGTCGCGCCCGTAACAATGATGCCATGGTCACGTCACCTCTTTAACGGTGGCTCATGCGATCCCGTCGGCTATTATGCACGCGGCTGAGACAGCTCTCACCGAGAAATGGACGAAGGGCAACTCCGTGGTTCAAGCCTCCGTGATCGCGTCGCGTTCAATCAAGTTCTCGTCGTCCTTCTGCCATGCGGCTGCACGTATCCTCAGGAGGACATGGTCATCCTACGGCATGGGCTAAACTGCTGGATCCGACAGTAGACGTTACAATTCCAAGGTCCTGTTTACGGGTTTTATACCTCATTTCCACTCATATCTGTCAATACATCAGATTCTGAACGAACCGCTTACCGATGTCTCGGGCCAGTTCCTTCGACGGCTAGCTGCGGGCGTTGGGACGCGTGGACTCGAATGCGGTTGCCATGCTTGTCAAATGAGCGCTCAATATTGGCATACACAGGCTGTCACAATCACATCTACTCTACAAATGTGCCTGTATGACTTTTGGTACGTGATCTCTTAGATCAAGCATGTGCGTTCACGAGCATGTGAGCTGCGACAGGCCCTGTGATATACCTACTTCCCCGTCAGATGCTCTTTCTTCTCCCATCACACTCATCGTATCTGTGAAATGATTCACTCCTTATTTTATTTATCGAACGAGCGAGAGACGCACCGGCGGCAGCGTCCTGAACAAGCACGCTCCCATAGTCGGCTCTGATCGCGGCGTACTGGCGTCGCCACCCTCCTTCGAAGATGCGCACAACATACTCGACCAAATCCTCCGAAACAGGGTCGTTCTTTTCTCCGCAAAGAAGGGGGAGGTCGGCCGTTCCGCCAGAAGCTGCGTCCACAGGACCGGCTTACAAAACCGAGTCGCCCCCAGTGAGTCCGGGTCATGGCAAGCAGCAATAGAATATCTTACTGATATTCTCAAGGTACCCAACACATTTGCGGAGGCGACGTTCGTATTGATACCGGTCATCCCCGGTCGCCTGGAAGCCTCTACACACAAGGTAAAAGAAAGACCTCCGCGCCTGGTACGGAGGGTTCACCGCGACGAGCGTCTTGAAGACCCCGCGCAGCATCCGTACGATGTCGACTATCCAGCGCAGTGGGCGTGCTCTGATACTGAGGACTAGGGACCCATTCGCTGCGAGGTGCCGGAACGCTAACAGGAGTTGCGCATACGTGAGGCAGATCGGCTCGTTCCACGGCACTCTGTCCTCCGCTAGGGTGACAGAGGCGTTCGCAACGACGAGGTCGTACCCCTGCCTCGGCATATCTCCTGCACCATCTGTTAGCTGGCCGAGTCCCGCGCATGAACAAGGAACATTACATACCGAGTGCGACGCGCCCCATGGCTACCCTACGTACGTCCTCGTTGTACACCTGCAACCGTCCCTGGATACTGGACTCAAGCTGCAGCCGAAGGCCACGCGCCTCCAACGACAGCGTGACGCCAGTGCCCCGTGCCTTCCTGTTGTTCTTCAGGAGCCACGTCGCGAATCCGCCCGGCGCACACCCAAGGTCGAGGAAGCGGTGGATCTTCTGCCCGAACGCGTTGGCGGACGCGTCGTTGATGTCCCGGAACGCCTTCCGGAACGAGTCCAGGTACTTATTCGGCGAGCTCGCGTTGTCCCATGCCGCTGCGCGGTTGTGCGCCCGCTCTTGCGCGTATACGCGCGTCACTGCTTCACTGCGGCCGTAGAAATACTTGAGGAAGGTGAGCCTGCGGAGCTCGAGCGACCGCTCGAAGAACGGGATCTCGAAGGCCGTCAACCGTGGGCGGATGTAGTCGGGGATGCCCTCGGACTGTATGTGCTCGAGGGTGGCGTTGACCTCGACCGCTGCGTCGACTTGGAACATTGTAGTGAAGTGCGGGGCGGGGTCCATCGTAGGCGTTTCGTGCAGCTCGCACCCTCTTCCCCTTGCTTTTGAGCTGCAAGTTCGAAGCATGGCCCTTCTGAAGAAGATGACTGTGGCATGGGAACGAGGTGTCCGTGAGGCGAGCAGAAGCTGCGGGAGGATCTACACCCAAGAGCGAGCCGGACTGTGGCATCTCGGGAGTGCAAGCTCCCTCAACGGGGAACACACACCTTGCACTGTAGTATCCTACGGTCTTGCCTGCTCACGGGCAGACTCAGGGGCTACCCACACCACGACGAGCGAGCTGCGCACAATGGCTACATGTGTCGCGCCTGGGAATGCACGTAGAAGACGTACACGTACACAGACGGGAGCACCACCGTATAAGGTTTCTCGGGATTTTTACTGGTCTTACTGGCTTCTTGGCAACCCCACCCCCAACGTCCGTGCACCGGGAGTCGGTCGAGCTTAAAGCAGAGGCGGCCTACAACCAAGTTTGCCTCGCTCGTGCGACGAAGGCAGAAGTTCTTCCACAAGTAAAGTCCTAGTCTCCTTCACATGAATGTACATCGTTATTTGTCGGTTCCAAGTCCGCCGTACGGTGTACACTGAAGCACAGGCTACACGATGCCACTATAGCTGAAGAACACACCCTGCATGTGAGTGATTGTGTGACTACGGTGGCCGATGCTGTAACCTACTCTAGCCCAAAGAATCGGACATCTGACGAACTGTCGTCCGTGACGGAAAGGACTATCGTGCGGCCTACTACTGCCGCTGCGTTGACAAGGGCTCGACAGCCTGTAGCCAACTCCCTCCGGCGGATCCTTCTACGACCTCCCTCAGATTGCCTGACCATGTCGACGCATCGCTGAAGACGACCACCACTGTGTCTGCTTCGCCGGCAAGTCCGCAGTACTGCACCGAACCGTCTCTCACAGGCTTGCCCACTGTCTCCAGCCGTCGCTGCACACCTGTTACGGGGTCAAGCGCGAGAACGCACGCGAACGGATCAGGATCCTCATACGTCCCGTTGTCATGCGCGCCGAATGCTACTACTGCGTCCAGCGCAGCGACGTAGCGCACGTCGGTCACTGCTCCCCCGACATACGCGGAACGCCATCGAACGGTCATGCTCTCCGTATCCACGGCGTAAACCGCGGTCTGGCAAGCGTCGCCCTTCGGAAGTTGGCCGTTGTCCGCCTAGTAGACTGCAATGAGGATTGTGTTCTCGTCCAGGAGACTGCTGCACGTTGGGTGGATGCACTCGAAATCCTCGGAGGACGTCGCCAGCTCGAAGCTTGCGTCCGGTTCGGAGGAAGCCGATACGCTGGCCGCGCGGTAGCGCAGCACCTCCATTTATGCCTCGGACCAGGTCGCGATGATGTCGCCGTTCGGCATGAGTTGTACGGGGAGGAGGTCTCCCCCACTTGTGTTGATCCGGCTCTGCTCGCGGGCCCTGAGGCGCTTTAGGAGGGTGACGCCACCGAGACGACCGCCATCACCTTCGATGTCGCACAGGAGGACTGTGGTGAGGCCGTCAGGTGGCACCTCCCCCTCTTCGATCGCGACGAGGACTTTGCCGTCGGCGTACTGAAGCGGCGTCTCTGCCAGGATGCCGGACAACTCTATCTTGCGGATGAGCTTGCCGTCGGTGAGGCGAAAGGCGAGGAGCAGAGGGATTGGAGGTTCCGAGGCGGGGTTCCGATCCGCGATAACGATGAGGTCACGCTTCGTGTCGATGATAGGATCGAGCCTGTACGGCGGGCATTGGACGAATGTCTCGAGGCGCGCTGCGTGGTCGAGGCGTCCATGTTCGTTCGCAACCCACACATCGACGCATGTTGTAGAGAAGGTAAGTGCGTATTGCTCGTGGGCATAGAACGTCTGGGGGTTGCCCTCGATGGCCAAGGATTGGGAAGTCGCCATCACTGTGAGTAGCGAGTCGGTCGGCTAGCAGTTGGTATCGGTATTGACCACACACCAGGTGGAGGCGAACCTACTTTTATGCGGGTCAAACGTTGCAAGGCGGCCGAGCGGTTGTGCAGTACGATTGTGTACGTCTATTATGTGTGCGTCACACAGCTTCTCTATTAGGGGTGACCTTAAGACGCAGCCCCATCGCACAGCATCTTCCCCGCTTCTTTGTAAATACTTCCGCTTGTCCGGATCTGAGGAGCCATAACCGAAGCGGAATGTGCATGATGATGCATATGATGCAGAAACTAACCCTCATTTTGGTAGCCGTGGGCCCCAATCAGGCGATGTTCGACCTCGATCTACGATAAACTGACATATATGTGTCGCCATACGCAGTTGCCAGTCTGTCAAGCATCATCACTTGCCGGGTCAACCCCAGTGTAAGGGAAGCCCCAGTACGCGCGACGCGGCGAATTTGCGTTCAATTATCTCAAATTTCGCAAATCACCTCAGATCGTTTCGTAGTGCTACAAGCTAGACTCGATCCCAGTCGGTAGAGGCACCCTACCCCCTTTTCCGGCACTCCTCCTTTTGGAAGCGCTCAAAGACAAAACGGGAATCGGAGTGCGAAAAGGAGGTAAGGGCCTCTACCGACTGGGCGAACTGGGCGCCCTTTACCTTGGTCGCCCCGTGGGAATCAAGACTTAGAGAAATCGCGCGTTGGCTCCCTAGAGCACTTGGAGGGACAGTAGCTTCGCGCGAGTCTTCCAACCTGCGACGTCTCTCAGCGACTTCTGTATGTCATTCTCTAGCACTTGCAATATAGATGAACAACACTACAATATACCACAATCAGCCTTTCTTGCCGGTCAACGCAGTCTCTGTGCCCCCGCTTCGGCCCTCGCAATCCCGGCTCGCTCGCATTTCACAACAACCTCCTCGATCGCAAACTGATTGTGCTGTCCTCCCTCCCTTTGTTCCGCGAGTGCCGCGACCTGGCCTTCGTGTCTTTGTATTCACGGGTGCTCCACTGTCTTGAGCTCGTCAGTGAGACCGAAGATCTCTCCGACTACGCAGCCCATGTGGATTTCAACCAACTCAAAGCCCACGCCGCAGAGATCGTCACGCGCTTCGTGGATGGGAAGACTGTCGATCGTTTACGGACTGCACGCGCTGCAGAGCTTAGGGAACGAGAGAAGCAAGGAGAGTCGGCAGCACGAGCGAGCGAGGCGGACACGGGCACAGGTGCGTCAGCGTTATTGTCGATCGGGTAGAATCTTTGTTGTATCTGACACATATTTGTCTGGCAGAGTGCACAGACAATGGAGTGTCCGGTGACCTGACGCAGGGTGATATGGTCTTCGAGAATGCTGTCCTTCTCCTTTGCGATGCACTTATTCTCCGCCTTCTTACTGACTGTATCAAATGTGGCGACTCCGGCCGTGTATTGCTTGTTCTGAAGGTCCTCGCGCTGTACTACTGAGGCTGTGGACGGACAAAGTACGCGCAGGAGGTACTCTTCCTCATACATAATTTCAAGCATGTCTGGCCGGAACCACTACGGTAAGTACAAACTTTATATGCTTTTGTTCAACGAGGCTAACCGTGAATAGGAGGATTGTGTTGAAGAACTGGCTTGTGAATCCCACGGGCAAGGCGAATGTGTGGGTCGAAGTTGACTTACTCCAGGAGCACTTGAATTTCTGAATCAAGGTGAGCCTCCTCTCATTTGCTGTTCACTCCTCACTAATGGCATCTCGCTAGACAATATACAAGGCGCACGGAAGCAGCGCCTCATGGGAGTGGCTTGCGATGATATCGCCATGTGTTGACGTCCTCTGGCGCCTCGCGGCGTCGATGAACTCAACCTTGGGTGTGCAACAAGGCACGAAGCACATGACACCGAGCCTAGAGCGGGACATTGCGCACCTCCGGGCGTCGCTGCGACGCTTCCGTGTGTATGAAGTGATCCCAGGCCGCGAGATTGACGATGGATCTGACAATCCAGTGGTGCCCGACTCACTCACTTTAGGGCTCCAGCGTCTTGGAGAACCACTCAAGGAATTCAATGCGGTGTTCGTGAAGCTACAGGCACGTTGCAGAGCGCCGCCACTCCTTGGACACAAGTACGTGAGGGACAACATCGCGGCTCCGAGCGCGAGCGCGAGTGCACCGCAAGCCGTCGCGCCGCCACTCGGTGATCCACAACCAGCGGCCTCACACGAAAGTGATGCGAACGATGATGCCGAGAGCAGTGAAGAAGAGGAGTCGGATACGGAGTCGGATGTCGAGGATGATGTCGAGAATGACCTAGTTCCGCAACAGGTGATGTCGCTCGACAACGCAGGCGATGTTTTGCTTGACATGGACGACTTGAGTGCGGACAACTTTGGACTGTATTTCTGACTGTGTATAGGATACATACATGCTACAGTATTTGATTGAAGACTGTCTATGTCGAGGTAGTGCCCTCAAGCTGGCTTTCGCGCTGCTCTCCCTTGGAGACTCGACGCACGGTTTCTCTAAGTCTCGATTCCCACGGGGGGACCAAGGTAAAGGGCGCCGAGTTTTCCCAGCCGTTCTGGCGAACGAGAGGAGTGCCACAACGGAGTTTAAATTTCTCGCCAGATTAGGATGGGTATGAGCCTAGCTACAAGCCTACATTGATATCATGATGTGGTCTCGTACCCATCCGAGGGAGTCGCACCCCGCCACCGCACACCTCCCTAACGTCTGGGGCATTCTGATAGGGAGACCCCCGCTTGTTCACAATCTCATGTAGCGCCCATTTATCAGCCTGATATCAGCTCTTGGCTCCACCCTCGCTGAGCCCGGCAGCAGCATAATGGTCACAGTTCAATGAGGGTCTCGAGCCATCTCCCTGCTGAGCCATGCCATAGATTACCTACCAGTTCCATCAGCAAAAAGGGAAGATTAATGCATGGCCAGATGGACCAATACAACTTCCCACAGTCTGTCAGTGTCTGACCGGGCCATGCAAGGCATGGCATACAGTTAACTATAAGACTTATCTCTATCTGTAAGACAATGCAAGACAATGCTGTTGAACTTCTACTATTTCATACGTTATCTAATCAGGTTCTCCTGATAAGGACTTATCTTATGTTCTGCTATGCTACTATACGTAGATTACATTCTTTTAGATAGTTGATTATACCGAGTTCCATTCAGCATTCCACTCGGTATCCATTCGGTACTCCATTCGGTATCGGAACTCCGCTCCCTTGTCATACGATATTGATGGTTATCTATAGTTCCATTTACCATCTTACTAACACTTACTCATGAAGCTTACGATGATGACTCACGACTTAGGCCTCATCTGATAGGCATACTGTACGATCAGATAATGCCTTCCTCTCATGTATATATACTGGGCTCAAATGCCCTCTAATGCAATCGTTCCTTCATCTGCTTTCCTGTGTGCCTAACAGGACTCCCTCAGCAGTTCCCTCACAGGTTCGTTTCGCTGCCTTTACAGCCACTACAATTTCACTCCTTTCAACAGGTTATGAGCCCTGCGCTACACACGCATACCTAGTTGTCCCCATCCCTGCAGGATCTCCAAGACTACGCTCCTAGGAGTAAGCGTAGCGTTTGCTAGTCTTATCAGAAGACTTAGTGTTTTGACGACCTGAAGTGCCCAAGGCACTGAAGGATCGTATTTCCAGTGGGCCTTCGCACCGTTTGCAAAAAGTTTATCCTCCAACGAGACCTGAGAGAAAGGTCCGTTGACACCGACTCTACCTCATCAACACTGATCTATCAATCTAACGTTTTTGTAACTCCAGTCGCACCCGCTCCCTGCTCCAGTCTGCTCAAACCCCGCCGCCCAGCCGCGCTCACTTGCTGAACGCCTTTCCGCGCCTGCTCCTCGCCCACTCCCTGACTTCAAGAAGAAGTCAACCGAAGAAGGTTAGCGCCACCATCTAGCGCTATCAAGCGATCTTCGACAAGAAGTATCTCTTCGAATCGCTTCTCGGAGACTCCCAGCGCGCCCTCCACCGCTTCGCTGACCAGCTCAACTGGGTCAGTGACAACTTCGACAAGGCCAATCAGTGGTCTAAGCAGCAGCGAGACAGCATCTCGTGGGCTTGCCGTTGCGTCGGCACAGTCGAATTCTTGACGCCGCAGGAGCCGCTCATCAGGCGGTATAGAAAGGTCACAAAGGACCTGACAAGCATAGCCAACGGGGGCTATTTGGACTGGATTAGTTTGTAGACAGGTCGGCGTACCTAGCGTTTTTGTATTCATCACTGGAATATATTATAAGTCAAGCATCACATTGTGGCTTCGTCTGAGCATCAGCTAGACGACAATTTGGAAGCAGAAGCACCAGAAGAAGAAACTCCATACAATTGCAGAGGTCTTCAACATCTCTTCGACGTCACAGAACTCAGAGACTATCACCGACGGCCTGAAGAAACTGAATACCAGTTTTGGCCATGTGACAAAACAGTCTGTGAACATAGGTGGTCCGGTCCATACATTGGAAGTACAGACTGGGGTATCCCGGTTGACCACTGGCAAGAAGACAATTCTTATTCTGTATTCGCTTCTTTAAGCTTCTTTGAGGGTTATGAACCTGAACCTCAGCATCTTGCTTCAATCCCAGAGTACGGGTCTCCTTCTATCCCCGGCTCTAGAGCACAATCTCCTACTCCTATCACTTCACCAGTAAACCTATCTCCATCGTTTGTTCCTACTACATTACCGTCTGATCTATCGAATCTCTTTGAAGAAGATGACATAGAGGAATTACTAGCACCGTCTCAAGAAGAAGCAGAGGAATCAAGTCTATTGTCTGACCTCGCTTTTGTTCTTGAAAGTTTACCACCGCCCTCCGTTTCTGAAGAAGTCTCAGACTTCTTCGAATTTCATATTCTTACCGCCACCATGTCAGACATGAAGGCTGACAATATCTCTGTCCTGAAAAAGTCCTTGGACTACAAGGTGTGGTCGAGCCAGATGCTCGGCTACTTGACGTTTATCGAGGCCGATGACGCCCTCAAAGCCGGTGATCTTACTGTGACGACCTAAGGTCTAGTCACAGCCTAACAATCTACTGCAAACCCGGGATGCTCGACTTACTGATTCTTATCTGAAACTGAAAGGGAGTCGGGGACTCAACCTTAGGGCTAGAGACAAGTATACATTAGTGTAGAAGAAACTAGTACAGGGGGCACCCTGCTCACCTAGAGACAAGAGGTCGAAACTGAGTCTCTAGGGGAGCAGGGGGTGGTCTTTATATACAGCCCGTGTTTAGGGCAAGCTATCTACAATGGTCCGTGCGCAGAGCGTCGTGATTGGGTCGGAAGGGTGTGGAATATTGCGGAACTGCCTTGGCATGATGGACAAGGTCGCGAGGCTTTGGCCGATGACCGAGGTTGTGCCCGAAGGCCGAGGGTGGACCGGAGGCCGAGGGTACGCCGAGCGCTGGGCGCTTTCGTCAACTCGTGACACTTACTAAAGCAGATTACAAGAAGGCGAACACCCGAGCTAAGGGTGTGATCCTCATGCGCACGGACAACAGTTTTCACCACCTCCTCTATGAAACAGTGGGGGGTGAAGAGGTCATGAAATCGGCAAAGGACATGTGGTCGTCACTCAAGTCGCATTTTGGTCCACCGGATGCAGCATTCGTGTGGTCGCAGTTTTTGGCTCTTATCAAGTCGAGAGAGATGGACGATGGCAAACCGATGCAGGATCAAATCTCCAAGATCCAAACAGTACTCAAGGACATCGTCAATGGCGGCATTACGTTGGATGAGCCAACTCAGGCTCTCCTCCTGATGTCTAAAATACCAGAAAGCTACTCGACAATGGTGTCAGCCATCATGGCAACCACCGTTCTCAAGGAGTTGAAGGTTGAGACCCTCATAAGCAAAGTACTCTCTGAGGAGTCTCTCCGCCGGTCCGGAATGGGACAGTCTGCTTCCAAGACTTCCCAGGTTAAGGTACACAACGGTAATGGTCCTTGCTCTCACTGCGGCAAGAAACACGGTTCAGACCAATGCTGGACTAAGTTCCCACACCTGCACCCCAAGAATGGTGGCGACAAGGGCAAAGGGAAAGGCAAAGGTGGTAATGGCAGAGGCAATGGTAAAAAGGCGAACACGGTAGTTGTCCACACTACCATGGATGGCACAAAGGTCACTCAATCCGGTTTGTCCTCGTCTAACGGTCAAGGTGCTTTGGTGGTAGAAATCGAGGAGGTTAAGTACACAACTTGTACGGACCCTTTGTGTAGAGTCTGTCCCCCTCGGACTGCTGGTTCTTTAGTTGCTTCTTCTCTTGTTGTACATAATGGTGTGTCTGCTGATGCTGGGTCTGCGCAATTGAGCTCATCATTCTATTGCCCTGGTGTGAATAAGTCTCATTCGCATCAATTTAAGTGCATTGTGTGGCTCATGGACTCAGGTGCAAGTCAGACGGTTGTCAATTCACTTGAATATTTCTGGGATTACAAGCCGTATATGGTTCCCATCGTTTTTGGTACAGCAGGAGATGCTAAAATAGAAGCACTAGGCTCTGGCACTATCAAAGGTTTAACAACAGTCGGAAAGGAGTGCATGATGATTACAATATCTAATGTCGCATATATGCCTCAAGCCTCTGGCTGTTTGTTTTCAACTGGTATTGTGGAGAAATCAGGACATACACTCGTTCAAGGATCAGGTCAGATGGTCATTTATGACCAACCATTTTCGCATGGCAAAGTTTCTGGCAACATTGTTATGGAAGCACCATACAACTTCCTAAACAATTTGTATTTTTCGTTTATGGACGTCCTGGACAGGAAATCGGCAGCACTGCTGTCTACCCCTTTTCGTACCTGGCATCGCCGGATGGGGCATCCGTCCAAGGAAGTTATTTGCCGTTTACCTGATCATACCAAAGGTGTAGATCCAGTGGGAGTTGAGGATCAATCTCCCTGTGAAGGTTGTCAATGGGGCAAGTCTCATTGCGCCCCTTTCCCCCACGTCTTACAAACGTGCTACAAAGCCTCTTGAGTTGGTACACACCAACGAAGATGGTCCTATGCGTACTCAAGCAGTCAATGGTGGTTTCAAGTACTTCATTTCATTCCTGGATGACTACACTAGTCTAGGACGAGCCTATTACCTTTGTCACAAGTCTGAATCGCTCCAAGTGTTCGAGGACTTTAAGGCATGGGCTGAGAATGTTACTGGTTATAAACTCATCAATGTACGCTCGGATCGAGGGGGGAATATACTTCTGACGCTTTCACGGCCCGTCTTAAATTCTATGGAATTGTTCATCGGAAGACGGTAGCACACTTGCCTCAAAAAAATGGGTGAGCTGAACGCTGGAATTGCACGATCATGGAAAAGGCTACGGCTATGCTTCACCACACTGGTCTTAGTCACGGTTTTTGGCAACTTGCGGTTGATACCGCCGTTCATATTTACAATCGCCAGCCTATGCGATGCCTTAAGTGGAAATGCCCAATAAGTCTCTGGGATGGCACGGTCCCAGATATCTCTTACTTCAGAGTATTCGGGTGTAAGGCATTCGTGCATGTGCCAAAGGAACAAAGACAAGGGAAACTCGATAAAAAGGCAATCAAGATGATCTTCGTTGGATATGAGCAAGGCTCCAAGGGCTATAAGTTCTGGGATGCCTCCAGTTGACGGATCATTGTGTCTCGTGATGTGACCTTCGATGAAGACTCCTTTCCGGCACGCAAGGATTTGGCTTACCCGAAGACTCTGGGTCCGCCATTGTTTGATCCTGTAGACTCTGATTTTGAGGATGATGACAAGGAACAGATCGAAATTCCACTTCCTCTACCGGTAGAGAGTGAAGATGTTTATGAGGACATCGACGAACCGGAACCAGTGGGAGAACCTGAGAGACAGCTTCCTGAACCTGCACAATGTCCTCAACCTGTTCAACCTCCTCAGCCTGTGTATACTCACCCTCATCGTGAGAATGCTGGGAGGAACCCGAACAGGAATAGGGACAATGTTTATGGTGATGAGCCTCCGGCTTGGATTGACCGTCGAACTGACTCCCATGGAGATCAGCAAGCAGAAGTGTTTATGATATTGCAGGCTCTCAAGGAGGCCAATTACTCTGAATCGGTTCCTACCTCGCGTTCAGACGCAAGGAAATCCCCTGAGTGGGACCACTGGCATGCCGCTGAAGGCTCTGAGATGAAGTCTCATGAGCAAAACAGCACTTGGATCTTGGTTCCCCGTCCCAAGAACAGGAAGATTGTCAAGAACAGATGGGTGTATGTGCGAAAGCATGATGGCTGGTACAAGGCCCGGTTAGTAGCCAAGGGCTTCACTCAAGTCTGGGGTGAAGATTACCATGAAACTTTCTCTCCAGTCGCTCGTTTTGAGTCTTTGAGATATATGTTTGCACACACTGCACTCGAAGACTGGGAGATGGACTCAATGGACGTTAAGACAGCATTCCTCAATGGTGAACTCGAAGAGGAAATCTACATGGAACAGCCTGAAGGCTGGGTAGTTCCAGGCAAGGAGGATTGGGTCTGCCTCCTCAAGAAGGCCATCTATGGTCTTAAGCAAGCGTCTAGACAATGGAACACTAAGATCCACCGAACTCTTCTGAACCAAGGGTTCATACGGACATATTCGGATGCCAGAGTTTACGTTTACTCCAGTAAAAGCAATGGTCAAGTCTGCTATGTGGTACTCTACGTAGACGACTTATTGCTCCTTGGAGATTCTAAACCATTCATTGAACAAATAAAGAATCATGAGTATCAGATGACCAATCTCGGACCAGTAGAGTGTTTTTTAGGACTTAGGATTCGTCGTGATTGTCAAAAGCGACAGATTCTAGTTGATCAATCTGAATATGTTCAGACTGTTTTGGAGAGGTTCCAAATGTCTAACTGCAAACCTGCAAAGACACCTCTACCTGCTGGTTCAGTTTTGGAGAAGAACACGGAAACCGCTACGGATGCGTTCCATACAGAGTACCAGAGCGTCATTGGTAGCATCATGTATGCTATGCTTGGTACACGGCCTGATCTCGCTTTTTCCATAACGAGACTCGCCAAGTTTGCCTCGAACCCATCGAAGCATCACATGCGCCTCACTCAATATGTCTTACGCTACCTAAGGGGAACAAAGGACTATGTGCTTTGTTACGATGGTGATTCCAACTCCGGGTTAATTGCCTATTCAGACTCGGACTGGGCAGAAGATCACGACGATAGGCATTCCACAAGTGGCATTTGTTGAACTTCTACCATTTCAGGCGTTATCTTATCAGGCTTGCCTGGTATGGACTTGTATTATGTTCTGCAACGCTACGTACCGTATTGTACGCTTACTCTCTTTCGCTCTTTATCTTATCTATAGGACTCGATTATCTCTCGTCCTATCTCAGTAGATTAGATACCGGACATCCGGGCCTCCGCTCCTTAAGCATATGATATTACCGGTTACCTGGAGTTCCGGATTCCGTCTTACTAACGATGACTCACGTAGATTACGCTTATGACTCATCATGACTCGACCATCAGGTGATGGTCTCACACATGTATATATACTGGGCTGGATACGCCCTCTAATGTATCGTTCCTTCCTCTGCTTTCCTGTGTGCCTAACAGGACTCCCTCAGCAGTTCCCTCAGAGGTTCGTTCACTGCCTTTATAGCCACTTCAAATTCACTCCTTCAACAGCATTGTGTTCCTCATGGCCAATTGTGTCGTTTCTTGGGTTTCCAGACACCAACCCACCGTTTCCCTCTCTTCAACGGAAGCAGAGTACAAAGCAGCCTCTGATGCATGTCGTCAAATGGCTTGGCTTAGGAACTTTGGACAGGAGCTTGGTGACAACATGACCGCTCCCACTCCTTTGTGTCTGGATAATCAAGGAAGCATTTTCCTTGCGGTTAATCCTGCCATGGACCGCCGCACAAAACACATTGAAATACGGTATCACTTCATCCGAGAATTCTACGAGAAGGGTGAAACCGATATCTTCTTTGTTGTGAGCGAAGACCAGCTTGCAGATGCATTGACCAAGAATGTTCCACTCTCTGGAATAGAGAAACTTCGAAAGTCAACTAGCATGGTCATGGCATTTTGAACAAGTGGGAGTGTTGAACTTCTATCATTTCAGGTGTTATCTTATCAGGCTTACCTGATATGGACTTACATTGTGTTCTGCAACGCTGCGTACCGTACTGTACACATACTCTCTTTTCGCTCTTATCTTATCTATAGGACTCGATTATCTCTCGTCCTATCTCAGTAGATTAGATACCGGACATCCAGGTCTCCGCTCCTTAGCATATGATATTGCCGGTTACCTGGAGTTCCGGACTTCCGTCTTACTAACGATGACTCACGTAGATTACACTCATGACTCGACCATCAGGTGATGGTCTCACACATGTATATATACTGGGCTGGATATGCCCTCTAATAAATCATTCCTTCCTCTGCTCTCCCATGTGCCTAACGGGGTCCCTCAGCAGTTCCCTCACAGGTTCGTTCATCGCCTTATAGCCACTTCCTATTCACTCCTTTCAACAAACGGTGCGAAGGCCCACTGGAAATACAATCCTTCAGTGCTTTCGGCACTTTAGGTTGTCAAACGCTAAGTCTAAGATAAGACTAGCAAACTGCTACGCTTACTCCTAGGAGCATAGTCTTGATGATCCTCGAGTTTCCGAGCATGTGGTGGATGTCGAGCGTCCTAGAACTTTGTAAGTTGTCGTCGCCAGATTGGTGACTGCATACAGTAGCCCGTCGTCGATCTTGAGTTCTTGTATCGGCCAGCAAGCACCTCAGACAGACTCATTGTCAGAATAATATTCCAGAAACCGAGTAAACAATTGTTTACAGCGAGAGATGAGTGACCTAGAGACAGGTAACTTCAAGGGAAAATGCGATGTGGCTGAAGCCCGTAACGCGAGGCGCCCAACCTCGGACTAGCGGGCAACCGTAGACGGACGGTCTACCAAAGCTCAAGTTCACATGGTTGAAATGCTTAGTTGACAGGACCCAAGAGATGTAGTGCTACGCAGTTAATTCCTCCGTTTTGAGCAGGGCTTTGAAATGACACTGTCAATGTAATGTTGAAGCACGATTGGCCATGGGTGCTCAGCGCTAGCGCTCAGTTACATGGATAATAGTCGCACGTACGGTTTGGAACCAATAGAACATGGCAAACACTCCAAGACATGAATTAGACATTACGCGATGGTCAACTTATAGCAGATACGATAGCGAGCTTGCGAAGGAGAGGTCCGTGGTCATCACCGCGCCATAGAATAATGCTGTACCGAGTCTAGATCCCACTCCCTTCAAGACCACAGACACTTCAATCCTCGGTCTCGTATCCGTCGTCCTCATCCTCTGAGGACGTCGCACGCTTCTTGCCCTTCGCTTTCCCGCTCTCCTCGTCCCCAGCGGACTCCACGACGAGCTGGCCGCCACCCTTCAGCGCCTTAACGTCGCCAAGCCGCTTCGCTGGCTCCCAAACGACCTCCTTGCGCGGGTACGCCAGCCACAGCTTGAAGCCCCACCACTTCTCGGGCGTCCGCCCCGAGCCCTCGATCCCTTGCACCAAGCCCGCCTCGCCAAGCGCACCATCCGCAGGAGGCGCGTCGGGGTCCGTGCTCTCCGGGAGCTCCTTCGGGATGCAGAGCGAGTCCACGTAGGCATATAGCGCGCTCAACGTGTCGCTCTCGCCGAAGAAACGCACCGCTCGCCGCCCGTCCGGCATGCGCAACCCAATGCGCACCGTCTTGCCGCGACCCGTCTCTCCGGGGCGCGGCTCGCGCACGACGAGCCCGCGTCGGAGGTACGTACGCCATGCCATACGATGCGCATCCCATGCACGCTGCGCGACCTCTTGGGCTTGTGCCTCCTCCTGGGCACGCGCCTCTGCTTCCGCACGCCGCCGTTCCTCGCTCTGCCGCGCCTCGATGCGCTGGCGGTCTCGTCGTCGACTTTCCTCGAACGCGCGGTCCTGCTCCGCGCGGAGCTGGCGCTCGTGCTCACGCTCGGCGGCCTGCCCACGCAGCTTGCCGAGGAAGGGTGTTACGCGGGGGATAAGTTGTTCTGTGAGGTGCGTAGAGAGGGTCTGCGCTGCGGTCGGGGCGGAGGTGGACGGGACGGATGGTCCTTGATGACGCGAGAGAATAGTGAGCACAGGGGATGTGGAGGAGCCTGAACCCCCAAGTCTGCGTTGCTGCAGAGCGATGAACGCAACGAATGGGTAAGTCGTGGCTTGAAGCTTTTGTGAAGCTACGACGGGCAACTATGAGCATTGAATTTGCGCGCGGGACAACATCGACATACCACTCCAAGCTTCCCTATCTCTGATGTCACCTCCCCAGACCATGATATCTTCTTCTTGGATGACTTTGAGCAACGTCGAGTCCGTAAGGGTGCTCCTGCCAGCCGGTGTCAGCGAGTGCATTAAATTAACATACAACAACACATACCTCATGAATTCAGGCACATCATCGTGCTCCTCACTAACAAGGACGACACATCCGATCTTCGCGTTCCTCTCGCACATTCTGACGAACTCTTCATAGCTGCCCAGGAAGAAGTCCGGCAAGAACTTTGTCACGCCATCTTCCTCCCCGTATGTCGCCGCACGAGACTTCAAGCCTGACGGGCCAGCCACGTCCGCACCGCTCGCCACGCTCGCCTGTCCTGTCTCCGCTCTCCGCGCTCGTGCCCTCCCAACACACACTGCACCCGTCTCCTCCTCCAATGCCCGTACCCAGCGCTCAGCCTGCGCCCTCGGGTCGAGCGCGCGTGCCTCTGCGCCACTGCCAGGGCCGAGCGGGCGGTATTGGAGGTTTGACCACGTGAACGGGACGAACTGGGGGAAGGGGATACGCAGGATACGGAAGATGAAGCGTAGGACAGAGGTGAGGAGGCGCAGCGGGAGTGCAAGGATCGCGAGGAACGCGCGCAGGGGCCGAACGCTCGGCACACCGGCAGCCAGGGACGGGCCCACGCGCTGGAACTCACGCGCGCCCCGCGCGCCGCCGAGCAGACCCTGTTCAGAGTCGTCGATGTCGAACTCTTCGATGTGTGCACGCGGTGAAGGGGTGCGTGGCGTGGCAGCGGGGACGCCGTTTTCGAATATCATGTTTGCGGCGCGCTGTTGGAAGTAATAAGCCAATGGTCGACGCATGAAGTTGAGTGCTAGGACACATCATGCCACGGGGATGTTATGAATTTACAGAAGCTTAGTGAGCTAGCTTCACGCCGTGCTTGCTACGTGGGGACAGGTCTGGAAGCGTGCGCAAACACATTTCCTCCCTTTGGTCGCAGTCCAGGCTGTTTATTATTCTGCCGACACCCTGCCACCCCAGAGAGACGAATCTGCTAGCTGCCAAGGGGTAGCACCACTCGACCAAAATATAGCACAAGATCGTAGTGCATCACAGCGTCTCGAAGCTAGTGCGGCCACCAGACAATGCGAGGAATGATAGCCCCAGCGTCGTGTACAATGTAGCTCAAGCACGCTGTTGTTCTTCCAGCCATCAATGACCGTCGTACTAGCGTGAAAGGTATGGGAACAAGTGCATGGGCGGCGGACTCCAAACCACCCGCGACATGTGTTGCCCACTACGCCCGGGATGAGAATCCACATAGACATCCTTAGCTCACCTGAACGTCCCAGTCTACGCTTTCCAGAACTCCGACCGCCACATCGGCGTCGCCGCCACCCATGATAGCCTGAAGGTGGGCCAAGGCATCCTTCTGCGTGGCGGAAAGTGTGTCCGTGTCCATTATATCACCGGATTCAGAGAGCTTCAAGGCTATAGTCCATTCAACAGAAAGCAGTTAAGGAAAGGAATGTCGTGAGTGAGCGCGACAGCAACGGAGAGTGCAGGTAGTGGAAGAACCTGAGGGCCTATTTAAGCGCCGTACGCGTGGCTAACTCGGTTCGGGAAGGCGAGAACCCAATTTTGGACATTTTAGGGTTGATTTCTCGGCAGTTATTCTGTCAAAATACGCGGAACCCGAACTCCATTCCCGAATCCCTCTCTGCCTCCGTCTCTCTCGGCATTCGCATCCAGACCAATACTGAATAGGCATGGGGGAAGTCCTCAACGTCGTTGTTGCTGTCGCGGTCATCGTGTTCATCGTTCGCTGGGCAACATCCAGTATGTCGTTTCGCCAGCTGGTCGCGCACAATCTTGTTCACCTTCATTCTGCAGGTAAAGACGAATCTGCAGCAAACTCCCCGTCAGCCATACTCGGGTTTCGGCCGAAAAATGTGACGACTATGGATGTGCGTTGCCGCTTCATGCCCGTGCGAGATGCAAGTCCGACCGGGCGTTGTGTGTAGGTTGAGACGGTGCATTCGTTGTTCCCTGACATCCCAAGGTGCGTTCCAACACATACAAGTCTGCATCGCACCTCAACCGAGTGTCGTGGTGCAGCGACAACATACGTTACGACCTCCTCCGAACGGGCAGTGTAGCAGTGACCACCAACACAATCCTCGAGCGTGGCTTCCTTCCTGCAGTAAGCCTCCCGGTACCCATTCGTGCTAGGCACGTCGCTCACACGCCCGCAGCCGCCACCCGCCTACTACACGCTCTACCCCCGCGCCGTCGACTCAAACGCCGCCACCAACCGCCCCGTGCCACCAACCAAGCCCGCGAGCAAGCCCAAGCCCGAGACGCTCATCGCGCGATACCATCTCGAGGACCGTGTCGCGTCATCATCCGGCATAGACGTACGCACGCCCGAGGAGGTCGCGGGCCGCGCTGTGTGGGAAGACAGCGCGGAGAAGCGAGAGGCGAGCCTACGTGAGCGCAAGGCGCAGATGGTCCTCGCCGCACGGCAGTTCGTAATGCTTCCCATTTCCTTGCTAACCGACTGATTCTTCGTGCCAGGCGACTACTTGCTCAGCAGGCGAAAGGCGCGGAGGCGGGCGCGTCGTCTTCATGATACCGGGTAACCAGGCCCACGATGCAATTCGACCGCGATGTGGAAGCCGAATTGTCGCTGTTCTCACAACTCTGCTAGCCGTTGTCCTACTTGTGCAATATATAATCACCACTTACAGTCTTTTGAATTTGTCTTCCATCGGCCCAGGAAACCGAGTGTGTAGTCTAACAAGCTATGCGTCCCGGAGTGGCGGGCTTAACATGCACGTACAAAGGCCAATCTGAGGACGGTACGTTTCATGCTTAGTACATAATAAGAGAACTGATTCCATCTGCAGCTGCTTGAGCGTAGCCAAAGCGAGGGTAGAGTGCCTACTGACTCCTCTGAGGCCATGCTGTTCGGCGCAGCCGGTCTCTATTCACTCTCTTGCTGAACTGTCTTCCAGTATCTATATCAGCCCCAGCTGAATTGCACTCCGAGACTACCTCGCCGAAAGCCTGACAACTGCAGAAGAAAGAACGGACTTCATGCATTCAATCGCTACAAACAAGTCGCCACGCGCCGGTAGCGGTACAAGGTATCACGTATACAACGACCCTCCACGAATTACTATACTCGTACGAACAGAAGTGGGATGATTAGTAAAAACCCCAGAATGTAGGCAGAAGTACGGTACGTAGTCGAGTCTTGGCTTCGATGAGCTCAACAAACAGGGATATAGGCCATAGAAGTCAGAGAGTTTCGGGACACGCCGAGATATGAACGGGCTACCCCCAGATATTCGCACACGTCGATAGCAGAGCGGTCTCAGACGATTGTGAACGCCTCCGAGTGCCACGTCTCACCCTCCACAGCAGCGTCCGCGCGCTCCTGCGCTCGGTTCGCCCATCCGTCGCGCCGCCCGACGTCCTGCAGGATCGCCGAGTCGCGCTTCGCCACAACCTTGAACGTTCCCGTCTTCGCGTCCGCTTTTGATGCCGCGTGCGACGCTTCGTCCTTCTTGCGCTGGAACAGCTATCATCCACGTGAGCCTCCATACACCTCAGAATATTGATAGTTGAGATGATGCGCACCTCCTGGAGAGCCTGCGTCCGGCTCTGGTTCTCGTCCGCCTTGGCCTCATCCATGCGGTCCCGCACTGTGACAAGTTGCCCGTCAACGTACTCAAGACCTGTGCGAACGGCGTCCTGCAGCGCTTTCTGCACCTGCCTCTTCACAAGGCCCGTCGCAAGCGGCCGGAGCGTCTTATAGAGCAGGTCGTGCTTGCTGTCCCGGATACTAAACTTCAGCGTATCGACCTTCACGTGCACGTCCTGAACCTGTGATGGTAGAAACTGTCAGTCCATTGCTTTCTCAACCTGTGGGCGCTGCACTTACGTGGAAGACAGACGTGCGATCCTTGCCGGAGCTCGCAACGCGTGCCGTGATAGTGAGACCCTGCCCGCCCAAGAGGACGTCCGCGATGCCTGAGTCGGTAAGCTTCGGGAAGCCGCTCTTCTTGCGGAAGTAGAATGCGACGTCGCGCATGTCTGCTTGGATCTGGCCGAACGTGAGTGTGAATTCGTGGCGGCCCTCATCCCTGTTGATGCAAACACGTCGGTCAAACTGGCTCATGTGTCAGGAAATGCTACTCACTGTATGGCATTGTACGGAGAGAACTTGACGAAGTTGTGCGCCTCGACCGTCACCAAGTTCGGGAAGAGGTTCCGCCCACTGAGTGCGAGGTTCTCGATGACGAGGTCAAATGTATCGTCAGTGTACTCTACGCGCGGGATTGGTACGTATCCAACCTATCTGAGGCGTCAGTACTTCGGCCAGCGGTGTACACTGTGGTGACACTGACTCTATCAATTATTGTCGGCAGGATAACCTTGCGAATATCCATCCAGAGATCAGGCTTGAACTTGAGGCTTCCCTCGCTATCGAAGAGCAAGTCCTTCGTAAGGCGTGCCCAGTCATCACCGAAGCTATGCGCCGCATTGATTCAGCTATAGTGTCGCAAAGCCAGACGAAAGAAGGCATACCGCTGGTTAAGTGGGTCATCGCCGAACGCAGTGAACCAATCCGTCAAGCTCCCGAGCAGATTGTCAAAGTGAGCCTTGTACTTCCCCTCGTAGAAGCTGCGGCCGCGATCAAGCAGATCATTGCCCTGGCTGTTGCATTGAGGCTGCAATACGAAGCCCGCCTCGAGGAGAACCTACGGCGCAGTATCTGATGAGCGCTAACGCCATGGAAGCGATACGCATGATGACGTACCCTGCGCACGTACGCGTCACAGTCACTAAACCACTGCCTGAGCTCGGGATCATTCTTAGAGTCCTCGTAAAGCGCTTGAATAGCGTTGCCGACGATTTCCATGCTCATGCCATTAGCGAAGCGCTCCAGCAGTGTGCGAAGCTCGCCGAGGGCTTGCTGCATCGGTCCCTGCGTGCGCATCTCCTCATGATTGTCCTTGACTGCACACAGGTCAGTAAGGCGATCACATGGGGGGGAAAGTCGACTGACCATTCAATGCAGCAGTCTTCCCATGATCAGCATACTCCTCGAGCCAGCCAAGGAGCCAAGTGATGCTCTCCTGGTAGTCCTTGTGGTTTTGACACTCGATGACGACCTTCTTGAGGCTATGAGGGACATATTTGTGAGCGCTGCGGGAGTTGTGTACTCATGAACTTGCACTTACCGGTAGATGAATTGATCCCGACGCTCAGGCGGGAAGTAGTCGTCCTTGAAGAAATGCTTTGCACGATCAAGGTTATCATTCGCGCGATCCTTGTGTTCTTGCGGGATTCTGTCGTTGAGCTGATCCTGTAGACATTACGTCAGGGTGATGATACCCATTTCCCCGTAGACGACCACATACTCGGACACCACGAATCTTATCCATGAGCCCGTTCTTCTTGGCTTCTGCATCTGCCGAATCGCCGGGAACAGGGTCGCCACCGACGCCGTTGAGAGTATTATCCTGCTGGCGGTACGCCTCGTCCTATGGAATAGCGATAATCAATCAGTATGTGTTGGATTCCGCATCAAAACGCAGACGATGGCCTGACCGCATATATGCGCTATGTAGTGCATATATGCGGGGAAAGATCGGCATGGCATTCACCTTTATTGCGTCTTTCTTCGTTTGCGCTTCGCCCGCAACTTGGTCGCCACTCTTCACTTCACCATTGGCCTGCTTGATGGTGGCGCCTTGGCCGAACTCGTCCTTGGGATGCTGGGAAACGCGCGTATCCGTCCCAGGAATGCGGGCCTCGACCACCTACATGATATTGTCAGTATGTTATATATGCGAGAAATGAGCAATTCCACTTACAGGCGTCTCGTCGGGCCCCGCGACACGCCCGCCTTCAGTGATGAATTGGTTGCTCGGAGCTGAGTCATCGACCTGCGCAAGGCGAGCTTCATCTGGACGGGCGGTCTCCGCAAGCTTACCGGCTCCCCGCGCAAGGAGGTCGCGACCGATGACGCTGAAGTCAGCAGCAAGCTTGCGGACTTCTGCGTTCGTCATGACGATACTCAGGAGGGTACGGAGGTGAGTAACCGCCTGTTGGCCATCCTGCTTGGCCTTCTGCTGGTCGATGGGGATGTTGTCCGAGTTGGCCATGTTCTTGGCGGGTGTGGTGTCGACGGCGCGCGTGTGCCAGGCGAAGTTCTGGAAGAGCTCGTCCGCGTTATTCTTCATCACTATGAGGCGCGCAGTCTCAATGATGTCGCGCGTGTCCTGAATGAGCTGCTGGCCATCGGAGCTGAGTGCTTTGAGGTCGACGGGGGAGTTTTTCAGGGCATAGGTGAGGGCGGCATCGATCTGGGAATTAGATGGCATGCGCGACTCGCGCAACGCCTGGACGACACCGTAGAAGCGGAGTTTGCGGTCGACATCGGCGGCCTGCTCGCGTTTGTCGTGCGGCTGGGTGACCGAGTTCGACGCGGGGTGGTCTGAGATGTCCTTGGACGCTTGTGGGAGAGACATATTGAGAACCGTTAGAAAAGAACAGTAGGCAAGATTGGAGTCGTCGTGAGCAGATCGTGAATGGGTATGGTGGGGGAAAGTGAAGTTGAACGAAGCCCGCCCCACCTATTATAACGATTGCCATTGCCCGCCATGACGCGCGCACTACAGAGACGACGTCACGGAAACTAAGGCGTCTCTAGTTCAAGTGATGTCAGTGCACTCCGCTATCGTTCCTGGCAAATCAGCGGTCGCCCGATGTATCTGATCGATGTACGAATCGGGTCATTTTCGTGGCCAATCCCTCACAGCCGCCCGACGCGCATCATACACTCGACGACATTGGCAAATTTTCTAAGGGGTTGATCAAGGGGTGTCGTTCCCTTCACGTACACTCCGTGCACCGCCGCCAGCAGGCCACGACACGTAAGCAACACGCATGGCTAGAGATATGACGCACAATAGTAAGTATAATAGCGTAGCATACGGGTCGACATAAAACAAACTCAAGATAGCAAACACAGTATTAATGGGCAGCTTTGGAAGACAAAGGGATATATTTGAGCCTTGCATTATCCTAGCGGACTCGAAGGACCGCTCCGAGCGCGTTCGCGCTTCTGAGCTGGCAACTTTGTTGTGCCTTCTTCAGGTCGCCAGCACCGCGCGGACCCTTGTCGGGTCATCGCAACATGACTAAGGAGATTTCTCCAATTCCCCAGCCGGGGGGGCAAATGAGGGAAGAATACTAACATGCAATCAGTATGTGCGCGAGCACAAGAAAGATAGTGCACATACTAAGCAGGCGGCGGCTCGAAGCCTGCTCGCCCCATATCCAGCTGGGCTTTCTGATTACAGTATGGACACACCCAGCTGTATGTGAGGGTGTGCCAGCACACTTCTTGGCCGTCGGGTGTTATGACCTTCGTGCCACACTGGCATGGGCTCGGCCACACCATCATCGCGGAATCTGCTATTGCCCAGTGGTGGGCCCACACATGATTCCGTATCTCGTCGGCTGCGGACATGTCGACATTCCGAGCTGAGGCGTCTTCGGAGAGAAGCTGTGGAATTAAGGAATAGCGTGAGCGGTACAGAGGAGAATTGTTCTAAGCCACACGTACGTCATTGTTCGGGTTAGCAGAGTAGTCTTGGCCGAGCTCCGGGCCAGAAAGGGTTGTCTCGAGCGGTACTGGTCCCAAGAACCGAGTGTAGAGCTCCCGAAGTAGCTCCTGGAGCTGTTCCATCTCGCCTTGTGGCACCACTTGGGATAGGTTCATGCGCCCGACAGCCTCCGTCAGGTCGTCGAGTTGTGACTGCAAAATCGACTCGCATTGTGATAGATCAATCAGCGACTCGAGGAGCGCCGCGTAATCGAGGTCAGCGGGGATATCTTCTGAACGGCAGGGCGTGGTCATGGTGTGGGCTGGGACGGTTGAGGTGAGGAAGGAAGAGGGATGGCACAGTGGGACTTGGGTTAGGTAGCACCTGCTACAAGCCGTTTTATACAACGAGAGAGTGACGTGACCTTTGGGAGGTTAGTTAGTATGAAGGGGAAAGCGACTTTCAAAGCGCCACTTGCCTCGCGCTTTGTTCAGCCATTGTATGTTATCGACAGGCACTAAGCGTGTTTCCTTTAACCATCAAGCCTAACACAGAGGGGACGAAAGGCCTGAGAGTGGCCTGTCCAGCCTCCGTTTGAGTGCCGCTGATGGATACACAACAGCTCAGCTGCTGTAGCATAAGGATATAGGCTATATGCGCTTACAGCGGAAAGACAAAGCGGCAGGCGACCGTGCACAATATGCCGCACTTTGTATGTGTGAGGACTCGGTCCCCATCGTGCAGTAGTACCGCTAGCACGCCGTTGGCATGACACAGCGGTAAGCATGCTGTATGATAGGGGTAGTTAGGAGGAATGGTAACAAGACGGTGGCGGTGAGTAGAGGTCTTTTGGGCGGTAGTGGCGACATCAGTGCGGGAGTTGGCAACCAGGGCAACCTATCGTTGGGCGTATTTATACTCTTGGAGAAGGCGGTGGAACACATTTGGTGACGGGACGAGGATAGCGGCGTGGAGTACGATTGTTTGCTTGTTCGGGGGAAGCATTGTTTGATTCCAACGCATAGTCCTCAAGCCGTTGTTATTGATTGAGTAGTGGAAAAGAGGGGATATTGGTCATAAATTGTCTCCGTAGTGGATTAGAAGGTAGCGATATAACATCAGCAACTGAGAGGAGAGGCGGTCGCAGGCAAGAGTCGCGTCGAACGCGTCGAACGTCCGAGTGGAGATCTATGCGCGCGTCTCGGAGATCAAATTACTGTAAGCTCCGAAGGCCGTCTTACGTTGTTAGGCATGCAATTTGAGACAGACTAGGTCATGAGGGAGTCTGGCCAGTTTGATTGTCACTGATTGCAAGTGAGAAGTGGTGGGCCTGTGGCAGTCTGCCGCGGCGACAGTGCGAATAACTAACGCGGCCTTTCATAGGGTTTGTGGCGCGATCGGCGGCACGGATCGTGCGATCCTCCTTCTCCCCGATTTTTGGGCGTCTAGTCTGGTGGCTTGCATCGTCGTGAGTCCCCGGCATTCGCTACTTACTATGCTAGGGGTTAGTTACAGGACGACGGGTTTGGTAGGTATTCTTTTCTGATTCTGGTAGAGCAACGGTACTGACGGCGGGTTGCAGAGGGCCAGTCAATGCAAAAAATGGCAACGCATGGTTGTGCTACCGACATGTCAAAGTCGGTTAAAGTTGTGGCACGCCCTAGCTCGTGTCCCTTCTATCCGCATGTCAGTAGGAACGCACCGGTAAATAAACGCTATAGGCCTCTCGTCCTCCCGTCTATGCCTCCCTCCTTTCTTCCTCCCACCACCTCGTCCCACCCTGGCGCATACTTGATTACTAGCCTATGCGCTGCTCATCGCTAAGATGTCATTTTCTACGCTCCGTGCTCTCCACACCATCATCGGCGAAGCCCTTGACGACATCGAGACCGTATTTCGCGACGCATCCGCAACGGCGGACTCGTACGACGCTCTTCGGTCACCTATCTCACCCTCACCGTCGCCGCTCTTCCCATACACACCCAGTTCAGCATCTTACTCGCCCTACTCGCCTTACCCCCCGACCCCATTGATCTCCCCATCCCCTGGTGCGTCGTCGGTAACATCCACTGCATGACACGAACTAGTGTATCAAGTTCCGCTTCAGTTATCCTGTTCCCAGGATATTCGAGCCTGACTAGTTTACGTGCACACAGGTCCATATCCTTCCTCGTCGCTGAGGGTATCGCAAGACGATTTGAGGGCACCCTCCCCCACGCCTTCCTTCGGAACGTCTTCTCTGTCGTCATACTCGGGGAGAGAGGCCTATTCTTCCCGCGCTTCCTCGCAATTGTTTCACCAGAACGAAGTCGAGGTAGCGAGCAAAGCACAAGATTATGCAGTTTCGTCTCACGCGGGAGCTGAAGCCGACGCAGGCGCAACGAGTACCCCCCCTGCTTCTCCGGTTATCCACACTGGCTCTGGTTCTCATTCTACCAAACCACCCGATGTCGCTGGAGCTACGCCAGGCCGAGTCCGCAAGCGCTCAAACACCGTCATCTCTGCTTCCAATGCGTTGCGCCGTGTGTCTAACCTTTTGGGTGTCTCTAGTCGACAGGGCAGTAATTCAACCTCTACAGGTGCACAATCATCTTCCGCTTGTGTCTCCGCGTCTACACCCCCCGTCCCGTCGCTTAATCCTGCTGACACCCCGCCCGCTCGCGCCATCATCCGCCCTTGCGGACGCTCTGTTCTCGAATCACCCTCTACAGAGCCCTCGTTATCCCCCAGCGAGCTTGCACCACCGACGCCTTCACGTAAACGGTCTGGGTCGATCACTGCGTCTGTGTCGGCACTCACGCGAGCGTGTACAGCGACTACATCCCTGAAAGACTCCCCTGTGACTCCGGGTGGAGGCTCTGGGTGGCGTAGCGCGACGTCTGCGTCCTCCGCGAAAGAGCAGGGCAAAGACTCGCCTTCGCCGATACGCTTTGCTCCCAACTCGAATGTGATGTCGCCTCAGACACCGACAGGCACACGAAATACAATTATTAGACGTGACGACACGGACTCTCCCAGGACGCCGACGTCGGCTGGGAAGAACAAGAAGCGTCCTATGCCCCTCGCCCTTCTCCCTGCACTCACACCGACGCGATCCCGCCCGCATACAAGCGGCGCGACACACTCGCCAGAGGACGACGGCCAGCAGCTGCCTACCCCTGCCTCGCTCTTCGTTGAACCTACGCCAGCGCCTGCGTCGTCGGCCCTAGCAAGCCCGCATACACCCGGTCGAAGCGTCTACCGTGGAATGCATAGTTTTATCTCTTCGAGCGAGGTATCCCTCGGTGCCGTCGGGAGCACCCCGCGGAGCGCAGGCACACGGCATGCACAGAGCCAAAGCGTGCCCGCTCTTGGGGCGCCTTGGGAGGAGCCACAAGCTATGCGGAAGATGAGTGTTGCATCCGCGTCAGTACTGACTCCCCCGCCAAGTGGACGTGTGGTGGGGTCCGGGGCGAGCAGCATGACAACCACGAAGCTTGATTGGCCGAGTCTCGATGAGGCGTATTATCCCGCGCAGCATGCTACTTCATCAGCGCCGAGTTCTCCACAGGGCGAAGGCAAGCCGCCTTCAGGCTCGCCTCACACACCTGGCGGGCTGAGGTCGGGCCTGAGCCCTGGATCGAATGGCGGCAGAGAGAGCGATGCGCGGGAGAGGGCAAGACAGGAAGCGGAGGAGCGCCTGAGCGCCAGCCCGGCGGTGCTCGCGGCAGTGAGCAGGCTGGTCGCTGCGTGTGGACAGATGAGCGCGAGTGTGCAGCGGCCGTTCCTGACGGTGTGTGATGCGGCGATGGGGGTGAGTATCCGTGACTTTTTGTAATGAGGTGCTGTGTGTTGATCGCGTGTGACCCTCAGTACCATTTGCCGGCGTGTCTGCGCTTGCTGGAGGCGGCGCATATACCGGAGATTCTGCGCGAAGCGGGGCCGAGAGGATTACATGTTGAGGAGATCGCTAGGAGGGTGGGAGAAGTGAGGAGAGGGATAAGTACGTCGTCTGGTAGCTCGCATGCCCCTGAAGGGGCGGGCGATATCCGGTCAGATGAAGGCACAGGCAACTCGGACAAGAGCAGCCAGCGGGCGGGCGATCGTGTAGACGGAGAATCTAGTCTGGATCCGTCCTTGTTAAGTGCGTCATACCTACTTTCTTTGTCTTCGATGTACGTGGCTGAGGTACGTGCATTTGCATTCAACAGGTCATGTCATGCGACTGCTTGCGACGCACCATATTACTAAGGAGGTGCGACCGGATATCTTCGCGAACAACAGGGTCTCTAGTGCTATGGACAGTGGCAGGAGTATCGAAGAGCTCATGACTACGTGGGTATTCAACGGGTGCTTCGGGTCGTCGTTGCTGATATGGTTATATGTGTTGCCTTACCTCGCATAGTCCGGACGGAAAGTACGAGGGAACGAACGGCATCGCTGCGTTTGTGGGGCTGTGGTCCGTACCGCGATCTTCTCCTCGTTATATATGCTGACGAGATATATGCCACGCAGCACCGACGAGTTGTTCAAATCAGCTGCGTACCTGACGGACTGTTATCTACCGGATGCGGAAGCACCAGAGGCGGACACAGCGCCGTCTAGTGATGGCACCAAACAGCCGGAAGTATCGCTCAAGCGCCAGTGCAAGGAGTCTGGGAGACTACCTGGCCTTGGCAAGCTGCCCGCGAAGCTGAGTACGATGGGCCACGCTGGCCTCGCAGACCTCGCGCTCGGGAGGACAAGTGCACTCTCCCAACTAGGTGATATGGCCAGTTCACGACATGTGGGCTTGGCGTCTCGTCAGGAGGATTCGGGACTGGTAGTGCCGCCGCAGAAGGTCATGTTCGGCAAGCACTTGATGCATGCGCCGTTCAACCTGGCGTTCCGCACGGATGCGCCATACTTTCAATGGTTGGAAACACACGAAAACCAGGCCCGATTCAAACGCTTTGGCAAGGCGATGACAGGGACTAGCGCTTGGGAGGTCCCCGGTGCCGTTGTCAGCGGTGGGCTATCCGTTGAGTATGGATGTCCATTTGGTCGCTGATCTGGTCGACTTGCAGGCTTCCCATGGCACTCGTTATCTCAGGACTCTGTCGTGGTCGATGTTGGAGGTGGGATAGGCTCAACGTCGCTCATGCTCGCGCACGCGTTCCCGCATCTGCGGTTCTTGGTGCAGGATCGGCCACAAGTCGCTACGATGGGAGAATCCGTGAGTGACTTCTGGGTATAGTGTGATTGTAGAGCTCATTTGCGCGGAAGGCTTGGAGAGATAGATGTCCGCAATTCCTGGAGACAGGCCGCGCGGCCTTCCAAGGGCACGACTTTTTCGGTCCTCAGCCTGCATGGCCTACCTCGCTGCGAGAGACATCTGGCAGACCTGCTAGCGAGGACGTACCAGCAGTGTTCCTCCTTCGTGTGATCACGCATGATTGGCCGGATCTGTATGTCACAAGGTGAGTTGCGACTCCTGAGTGTTACCGCATCCGCTGATGTAGTGTTCGGTGTAGAATCCTCCTCCATCTCCGTCGCGCCGCGGGTCCAGATACGAAGCTTCTGTTGGCAGACTGGGTTCTGCCCTTAGCTTGCATCGACGAGGATTCAGACCCAGGGTCCCCTCGGCAAGGGTTGAGCATGCTAGATAAGATGAGAGTCCCGGCTCTTCCGGGGACTGTGCGGACGCTTGCTCCCGAGGGATCACCGCTGCTTCCTAACCTTGGCAAGGCGAATGCGAACGCTTACTGGTTGGACTTGACCGTACGTCAAATCAGGTGACATCCTTCAGCTTATTGACACCTACTCATCAGATGCGGGTTACTTTCAACTCGCACGAGCGTACACTCCGCGAGATGGCCGCACTCACTCTCACGGCGGGCTGGCGCATCGTACGGGTGACGAGGGCTGAGGGGTCGCTGTTTGGACACATCATTGCCGTTCCTACAGACATCCCTCGTGAAAATCTCCCGTTGTTGGACGCTCCACTGCCAGCTCAGACGCCTCTTGTTGACGTGGAAGGTCAGTCTTCGAAGTCCCTTACGGTGTCCCGTGATACTGATCCGTCTTCGACTGCTACAGAAATGACGAAGTCTCCCGAGATGGGAGACACGTTTTGTTCATCTGTCGCGTTGCCGTCGGACGAAGACGTCCGGAAGGTTGTCAAGGCTGGGCGCAAAGCTGCGCAGGGCTGGCAGGTGCGCGCGAGCGAGTGGCGCCAGAGGTTGGTGAAGAAGAGTTCCGCGATGTGGAGGGACAGAAAGAACTCTGCCGTGCAGGAGCAGATCCCTCCTATCCCGCTCGCCACAGGCTTGCCGGTCGAGCTGTTGCCTGCGGCGGAGTTAGGTATGGGGGCATTAAAGGCGAGTAATGCTGATGTCGTGGGTGCAGAAGGTATTGGGCATGCTGGGCCTGGCAGGACCGGAAAGATGGATGAGTTGAGAGTATGCGAAAACGATGAGAAAGATAGGAAGAAGGTTTCGGGCTTGAGGAAGGTCTTTTCTCGAGCTCAGCTGAACGTAGGGGAACATAGATAGTGTGCACTTTAACTTACACAATCACTTGTCTGCTTCAACCGTCCAAGTTAACCACTGTGTTTGGCGACTGCTTCTAGAGCGATCAGTAAGTGTACACGTACGCTCATTGGCAGAACGAAGTAAATTCGGTAAACTACGCTTATAACAGCTCAGGTCACATGTGACAGGATGTCCTCGCCACTGCTCGAGTCACGTTGGATGGGCCCAATGTTCAATATCAATATTCAATAGCGACTCGGACTTGCCATCTACCATCTACTAACTTTTGCATCTCACTCGGGCTATTACTTTGCGAAACAAATACGTCCATTGTTAATTATGCCTATCCATGAAGAGGAGGGCTCGATAGGGAATGTAGGGTGACGTCCGACTCGGAACTTTTCAAGCCGACGGAATCGTTTGCCCAGGTATGTAGTCACCTCTCGTAATATGCATGATCGCCCTCAGCCTCTGGGCCTCACTCATATCATCCTGCTCAGTTATTCCATCATATCCTTGAGGTCAAACGTGCATCCGTGGTGTGAACTGGTGCCATTTGGTGGCAGCATGCACCGTATACAGTGTGCGATAATGACCGATAAATCCCACCGGAAAAGTCAACGACGATGCAGGTCCCAGGATATGCAAGAGTCAACTGTCATGCACTCTAGAGTGCGATTCACGGTTCGATGGGCCCCGAGCCCCGAACATACTTTAAAGACGGTTGGGTCTATGGCAATGAAAGCAGGACGTGACCCCGTAAGTCACTGCGGTGATGATGGTCCAGAACACCTGCTCAGAGAAAGCCCAGTACGTTTACCTTTGTTTGGTCTCCGTTCTTGCCCGCATAACTATCCATTGTTTCCATAAGCAGGTGACAATGCAGTTAATTGGACGCCGGGAGATTGTCCGTTGCTGGGTAGACACGTGCCCAGCAACGACCCTGAGCTGCGAGTCCCGCGACAACACGGTCCATTTCTTCCCAAGACTAGATGGCGGTTTAGATAGCCAGAATCTCTCAGCGCGTACGGCGATCCGAACAGCCTCCAGAGTATCACGCAAACTTCGGTATCCAGAGCGGGGTTTCAGTATCTCACAAAGAGACAGCATCAATCGGCCGATTATCAGGGTACGTTTGTGCTGTATTCAACGCTTGAGTAATTAGAGTGCTTACCTTGTCGATATAGGGCCGCTGAGTTGATGACGAAGTCCGACGATAGCCCATCAACGCGATCACGCGGCCGAACCGATCTATGTTCGTGCCACATCTTGGTTCTTGCTCACGTACCGCTTTGATGCCTATCAGTCCTAGAAGCTCAAGCATACCGGAGGAGGCAATTAGCCAGTGCTGCTCATCTGCACGCGTGATGAAGCAACATAATGTGAAGTGGGTGCCACACAAAACACCGTGTATCCCGTCTCACACATTGTACATCTTCAGTCAACCAGTCAGCCACCCCGAACGACCTTCTGTCCCGAATAATGAACACCTCGGACCCCTGTCTACATCATTCAGTGGACTCTCCATCTCACAACCCCTGGTCCAGGAAGCGCCCTCCGCTTTCCCGCCGACGCCCGAAGCTCTCCCCAAGCCCGACCTAGTCCGCCCAAATATACGCCCTAGCGATATGTCTTTTGTCATAGATTGTTTCCAGGACCTCTCTGTAGCACAGGAGATGCCACAAACGGACCTCTCTCAACTTCTCTACGGATTTGGGGAGATCAACATCTCCCAACCGATGCCCGACAACGAGCTATCCTCGCTATTGGACTCCTTCCAACGCGTCTCATGCCAGGATCCGGTGTACACCTCAGCATATGGTAGTGACGACAGCAATACAGCCGTCTCGCCTTTATGTAGTCCAGAGGAAGCGCAGAGCGTCATCGCGTCCCTCCAGGCGCTTCTTCAGCACCGTCCCGATCTAGCGACCGACATGCTCACGAAATGCCCGGATGCCTTCCCTAGCATCAACTCGGCGTACTGGCGCCAGCTCCTCAGCCAGACTGCGAACTAGCCGGTAGTCGTGCCGACCCCGCAATACCACCTTCCACCATCATAACGATACCTCCGACCCAAAAGCAATACCACCCATCCGGGCGATACCTCCAACCCAAGCGACCACCCATCCAAGCGATACCCCCGACCCTAGCAATGCCTCCGACCCAGCGATATCTCCGACATTCAGTATCATGGCTTGACATCACGTATGACAGACATGCCGCCAATGTTGTGAGTGGACGACAAGAGAAATGCAAGTAGTGCACAATGCTACTATGGGCTTCCCCAGACAACGAACGAACCTCATGCGCAATGCAACCCCGCTTCCGCCAATCCCCGCTTGCTGTGTCAAAAACAAGATCCATGGTCCATCATCCGCGCTGTCTTCCTTTTGCCTTCCCATTGCACCATGCATCTTCAATGTCAACTGTGCGGTGATGCCACACGTGTGGCCTGTTTCTCCGACTCGAGGGCTCCGCGGTTCACCACTCTCGGGCCTCGGCCGGCTCGTCGTACTACTGACGCTAGCTTCTGCGATGAGCTGCGAACCAGCCTGCGACGCACTCCCAACTATGAATCCACGCCTCAGACTTTCGAACCCTCTAGACTGGCCTTACGCCTACTCCATACCCGACTCGAACTTGAAAATGACGCCCGGTCGCGCAAAGCCTCTACTGACGATACTTATGCTCTCTGTTCCCGCTCTTTTTGCTCTGACTGCACATCGTTATGCTATCGCAATCAAGCTGCTTCTATATATAATAATCCTGCTGTTTCTCAATGAAGCTAGTCCACGTGTTCCTCGTGCTCGACGAGAAGGACCACTACACTACACTTGACCCCTACACCGAGTACGTCCGCCTGATTCACAATGGCTAGAATTATGTGGGAACTGACGTCGCTCTTACCACAGCATTCACTCTACCTGCCTTGAAAACCCCCTCCGACGTCAACGGTCAGCGAGGCGAAACACAAACTCGGTGTCCAATATCAAGTCGTCTCTGCATGGGAATTCTGCTACGTAGCACCCCAAGACGTTCTCAGCCTGGTGACACTCATTACACTTCACAAGCTTCATTTGATGCTGTTTTCAAGTTGCTGGTTGAAATGCAGACATTATAAAATAGGAAGCGGAAGCAAGTCGGACGCGAACGACCGTAGTAATTGGCTCGCGTCCGAGTCCGAGGACCGTCCGGTGGTTCAATGCAGTGTTACGCAGTGTTCATCTGGTGCATGCCAGATTGTTGTGGTCTATATGACACATTGTATGTAATTGTCGAGAAGACGATGATGTATTCATCCACAAGGGTAAGGTGTAGTGATGCATGGTGATGAACTTAGCGACAGAGTAGAAGACAAAGGAGGCGAATCTCACAGTAATAATCACCATCTTCACTCCGTACAACCAAAGTATCAGTGGATAGGGATGATAGGTGGGTCGTTTGGGCAAACAAAATGTTTGCCTCCTGCCTGATTCGAACAAGTGACCTCGTCATGTGATTGGCTACGATTTAGCCGCATACTAGTGACGCGCTCTACCACTGAGCTAAGAAGGCTTGTTGTATAAGTTGTGCCATCTAGTATAATATGGTCACTGAAATAAGTCATTTGATATGGTCAATCTTGTAAGCCTATGAGTGAGTTCAGTCCCTCGATGGTATTTTCATGTCCTTCAGAACAAGACCCAAGTAGGTGATACCAGTATCCATCTCTGCTGTGGCTGTCATTGAAGCCACGCACAAGGATTGTCCAATCCTATTATTTAATTTTGACATAGAATACTCCCACGATGTACTCTTGTCGTAATTGACCCAATGTATCGGTGCGGCTGTTCTCCGACGGTCTATCCTTCCAACCTCTTTCCGCCATGGCTGGGCTCCCCAAGGTTCGTCGTGAAAGTCCTCATGCACAGCATGCAACACATTCACATCCGCTCTCGTCACTCCTAGCGTATCATCAAGGTACGCAGCGACCACCTGGACTACAAGCGAGTGTCGCCTGACCGCTGTGGCACAACTCATGTCTTATCCTTTCGGGACGATGTATACAGGAAACGGAGCGGCTTGTAGCAGATCCGGCACCTGGAATCACTGCGCTACCACACGAGGATAATCTGCGATACTTTGACGTTACGATCCAGGGCCCCGATGGCAGTCCATTCGCGAGTGCGCCTCCCATTTACGCTCAACAAAGACCGTGCTGATGCACCTCTCTGCAGGTGGTGTGTTCAGGCTAGAACTCTTTCTGCCGGAGGAGTACCCCATGGCACCGCCCAAGGTGCGCTTCCTTACAAAGATTTACCATCCGAATATCGGTGCGTTCCGTCTCAGCCTCATGCGTTGTGAGAGCATGGCGCTAAGTCTCGGGGCTCTGGATACAGACAAATTAGGTCGGATCTGTTTGGATATCCTTAAGGGTACGCGTGCATGACTTTCAGCCCCACGACGCCCGCCTCATTTCGTATGGTTGCAGACAAGTGGTCTCCAGCGCTCCAGATACGAACTGTCCTACTCTCCGTCCAAGCGCTCCTCAGCTCGCCGAACCCCGACGACCCCCTGGCGACCGACGTCGCTAAGCATTACAAGGAGAATGAGAAGGATGCCCAGCGCGTCAGCCGGGAGTGGACGGAAAAGTACGCATCAGCTTAAACTTTCCGGGGGAGATAGAAGTGGTATGCAATGTGTTGTAGGACTAGGTGTGTTAAGTATGTTCCCCGAGGCTACTCTTGATAGGGAGTCGATACAGTCACCACGGATGCTCTGGTCGCGCATAGAGCTTTTGTCTCTCAGTATGTTCTGCCCTTGCTGTCTCGGTGGTTTCGAGTGTAGTTCTCCTGTCCAATGTCGCGGCGGCGCCGATGCGCGATATCTGATGCTGCGCATCGGTGGGTGCGATGCAGGGGAATGTTTGCACGAGCTGATTTGGTTCTCGCGCGTGTTCACCGATGACGGAATGGGTTCAGGTTGTGATGCATCAGGCACATACGTTTGCCTACAGCTTCGTTCTAGCTACCTTCCCCAGCGATCAATTCATGATGAACTCGATGACTACAGACAGAGTGGACAGATGGGCTCGTCCGCCCTCGTCTCGGTCTCCCATCTACTTATTCTACTACATCACACCTTTTGAATACGAATACAGATACGAGTTTGGAGGTTCTAAGAACATCATGACTGCACACGGCTGCATCGTTAGCAGTAATGGTAACCTCGTTACCATTCCTCCTAACCATGCCACCGCTCGCAGAGGCCCAGCTTACTTTGCTTAGTCCGCTGGTGCGCGTGAGTGTAGACGCAACACTGTCTGTTCCAACAGGCAAGGTTGTGTAGCTTTATATACATTTAGTGTGAATACGAGGTGCATTGTCCGTGTCATTGATCACATACGAGTGGCATAATCAATTGTCAGTGCCACTCGACATGGAGTAGACGCAACGCGGACAATGCACGAGTGGCTCAGCAGTACAATAGAATTATTCCATAGGAGCAGTAGTACACGGGCACGAGGACACAACACGACATGTGGGTTAGCTTGCGAATTGATTACATCTTATGATTCCTTTCCACATCCAGGGTTACCATGTCGAGGACAACAAGTGAGGCACACAACACTGCGCGGGATCCCTACAACACACAGACCGTACTTACATACAAGCTTGACTTATACAGTTCACGGGGCAGTCTCAAAGCGCTTCAAGCCTCTTGGCCGCCCGCTGGGCCGTCTTCCACGCGCGATCCGCTCCGCGAGCCGTTCGACGACACCACCGTCGCTCAGCCCCTCCTCTTCAAGCGCATGCCGGATCAGCACCTCCATGCTAGCTGCATCCTCGTGGCCATCGCCGCCATCGCCACTGAGACCCGGCAGACGCATGCTCGGAACGGGCACGAGCGGCATCGACCCCGACGCGTAGTGCGGCAGACGTTCGTTCGCGATATCCGACCGCCGCGCGTCGTCGAATGACCGTATGTAGCGCCGCATTTGCGCTGTTTGCACGCCGAGCGCATCCGGGGCAGGTGTAGGCGGAATGAATCCTCCCGGCCACGCGCCTGGTGCCTGCATACCCCCCGGCATCGCGGGCGCGAGCTCAGTGGCGCTCTCCGATTCTTGCCTGCGATGACGTGCTGTGAATACCAAGAGACAGTGACGCGAGAGGGGGGACGTACCGCAAGAGCTGGAATACGCGCTGCATCTTGCCCACGGCCAGGATCTTGTTCTTGATCTCCTGCCGCCGCTCGCTTGGGTGGCCACGCTCCTCATCATCATCATCGGCCTCCGCGACGGCACGCGCACGCTCCTCGTCCTCGTCCGAGCTCGTGTGGCTACTCCCCTCATCCAGCTCTCGGTCAGAGCACACCGAGAGGATCGCGAGCAGCATCTCCGTGATCTTCGCGCCCACGAAGGGCAGCGACCACGTAAATGCGTCCATAAAGTTCGGCAGCCAGTAGGGATGCGAGGACGCGTTAAACTGTCGGATCGTCATGCTCTTGTCCTTGTACCTGATGAGCGCACCCCGGTTGTGGTACGCATCTAGGTAGTTTGGCGCGCTGAACACCGTGATCAGCGATGGGAACTTCTTCGTTGACGTCTTGCGGTACATCGTGTATCTGTGCGCCTGTCTCAGCACATTGCCCCATGGACACAGTGGAAGACCTGCAGTACCCCGCGTCCTGCGCCTCGTGCCCCCTGAAGATCCCGAGTAGTTGGTTCCGTTCTATGAACTGACATGCGGCCTCGTACCTGTAACATGTCAGTAAGCACAGCCATCAAAGCAAGGTAACTCACGTGAAGTAGAAGCTACATCCCCGTGTGTGGTTTGGTTGGAATGTGATGCCGGGCGGGAGCCCATGGGGCGACTCATAGGTGGGCTTGTGCTGCAGCAAGATATCAGTGGAACAGCCTATTGGTGGCATGAGTAGGCCAACTTACCTCTTCGCCGAACCCTGGTATTGGGTCTGACCACAGCAGATCACACAGGAGACCTACTGATGCAGGTTCCACGAAACGATCAATCTGCGAGCATCGATGAGCCTTGTAGGGTAAGCATACATTGCACACACCTTGTTGATATCAGACAGCTTGACTAGCTCAGGCGAAATACCCCCATGCACACAGAAGAACTTGTCGTCGAGCAGTGCCGCGATGGGCAGCGCATGGAACGAGCGGATACATGCCTCATAGATCGTCATGGAGTACTTGTGGAGGCACTCGCGCTTGAAGGTGAAGTACTCTGTGAGATGTCGGCATTCGTGGTTACCCCGCAGTAGGAAGATGCGATCGGGGTACCAGAGCTTAAGAGAATAAAGATACAACAAACACTGCCGCAGCGATGCGATGAGTGGTCTAGAGTGACGTAGTACAGAAGTGGGCGTACCTCGATTCCGAAATAGCCGCGGTCGACATAGTCCCCGAGGAACAGGTAGCTCGTCTCCGCGAACGAGCCACCGACTTCAAATATCTTCATTAGGTCGTACTGCTCGCAGCCGAGTCAGCAATCAAGGCTGTGTCGTGCACCACAAGGACGTACATATTGCCCATGGATGTCACCACAGACTAAAGAGGGACGTCAGTGTACACGTCTGGAAGGGCGAGTAAGCGAGCCGCCGGAAAGCTAACGTAACTGCCCACTAAGGCTGCCCTATGTATCAACAGGGCAACAACAATGGGCTGCCTTGCGAGTGTGAAAGGATGGGGCTCTGGTGGGCGGTGATGATGTCTCTCTGTCGTACTATGCATTGTTCTGAAAATGGTTATGAAACTCGAGGTGTTGCCTCCCGATGTAACGAGACCCTGCGCAGCCTGATCGAACGGCACACTGCTGCTCGTGGAATAGACATGAAGGAAGCAAACGCGACGATCATGCCGTTACGAGTGATGTGTAGGACCAGGGATTATGGAGATGGCTCACGTATTCTAGTTGAATAGAGGCAGAGGGTGGGGCTCACCAGTCACCGGGCCATCAATCTGGAGCATATTGGGCTCCTGCGCAAGGAGAGTAGCTGTTTGTTCGAGTATCCACAACGCCTGCTGTTCGGTCAGCCGTCCCTCTCTGAAAAAGTGGTCCCGGAGAAGCTGGACATTCGGTCTGTGCACGCCCGCCTGCACATCAGGCACGTAGAATTGCTGGTCATCGGGTGTGTGTGTCGCAGGGGGTCTCACCTAACCGCAAGTTGAGCACTATCAAGTTGGAAACGAAGATCGCGTACGTGCTTGACCTGCCGTTCTCGGAGGTCCGGGCCCTCGTAGGCGTGTTTGTGAGGGGTTGGAGTCGTTGCCTCGCGTATTTGATGAAGAGTAGAAGAGTAGTATCTGGGAGACTCTTCGAGACTTGAATGAGACATGAACGGAGGTCGAAGTCAAGGTCAAGGCAGTGCCGGCGTTGCTCAGTTCAGTCACGGTGTTGTAGCGCCCACTTCCCTTACACTTCTTACTATCAACTCACTACCACCAATACCGACTGGCAACTGTCGAACCAATACCGAGCATATCTTTCTTGCCTACATCCTGGTACCAGTACTCAGAATGTGCTCGCAACTGAGGAACACCGAGCGAGCTCCAGAAGGCCAAGCAGAACCCAAATACGACGGGAATGTGACCCCGAGCCTGCAAGCCCAATACAATGATTAGGTGTATCTCATATGCAGTCCGTCATTGGTTTGTTATTCCAGTGAGTACGGTGCGTCCCAAGCTTCTGGCCGATATGCAAGTGTCGCTAACGGTGGTGTGTTACTGATGATGAGCCTAAGTCTAGATGTAGCACATACGGTAGCATGGCCCCAGCACACCGAATTTCCTGTGCTTCGTTTCGTTCTTAATGCCCCGCGCAGGTACGACAAGCTGCCAGCCCACCGATACGCACTCAGGGAGGATGGACTACGAAGCTTATTCGGAGGCATCGTACTCCCATTCTACATTCCACAAGATATCGCCCATCACCATAACTGTGACTACTTCAACCGAGATGCATGACACAGAGCACATCACGGACATGTCTCAAACCGACGTGTAAGCACATATTTTACTACATCCTCGGTCCTTGTCTAACCTTTTGATCCCAGTACACCTCCCGTGCAATTTGACTGCGTATTTATAACAGCGACACCCCAAAAACGTCGTGCGTATATATCATCGTATCTAGCACTCGCATCTCATATCTTATGTTCGCTACCGCAGCTAAATCTAACAAAGGGAAGCGATGCGAAAGCCCCTCTCAAAGCCCCAAACGGCCCAGATTGCACATCGCTACGCAGACGCTGCTGCGCGTAGCGTCTAGGGACTCCATGGTCCCATCATCGCCTTCGTCCTGTAGCAGCCTCAAGTCTGCCAGCTCACTCGTATTTGATTTATCGCGAAAGCCTAGTATTTGGCTCCAGAAGATGATTCATTGCGATTAACGGTCTCAAGTCATCCATTCTTCCTATGCCTGTATTAAGATTTTTCATTGTAGCCGGTGCTAGCGCCCGCCTCGTTTTCTGACTGTATAATCATCACCGAACCCTTCGAGATAGGCAGTGTATATAACACCAGGGTTGGACCATCACAACAGCCTACATCGTGCCTATCCCGTTTGTATTACTCAGTGTCCAGTGGTGATAATCTTCGCTTCTGCCCGTACACTTGTACCAACATAGTCATCGCCGAATGGTACGTTCTCTTATACCATTGCAAGCGCTTCCTCATGCTGACTTCGTGCAACGCTCCAGCAGGCGCCACTCGGAATTGGACGCGTGCAAGCGGGGAGGACCCAGCACAATGTCGCTTCTGACGACCTGCACGTCTTTGGTTGCCCTTATCGCGAACTAAAGGCCTCAGCCAGCCTCCTAGTCGCTCCGGCCTCGGCGCTACCTAGGTTGCCGCACATGGCTACATGGACCGATGCTGGCGACCGGGTGGCGCGACAAAGCGGCGGTGGTTGCCACAGCCACTGGCCATTGTCATCGGCCCGTGGCCGCGTTGGATCGCGCTTTGTGAGTCGGCGGCGTCTAAATCGCGCACGGTAGCGATAGTACAAAGAGTGGCTTGTTGGTCGGTGTTCGCGCACTTGAACATGAACTCTCCTTCTATCTACTCGCTCTGAACTTGTCTCCACTGCTCTCGCATCAATACCCTTGCTTTCCCCAGCTTCTTTCCCCCTCATTGATCCCTGATCTACTTATCACCACAATGAGTATGCCACTCTCCATGGTCGAAGATAACCAAGCCCCTCCGGAAACCTGGTAAGCTTGCCACCCCCCTACGTTGCTGCCAGTGGCTCCTAAGCACTCGTCCCCTGCAGGCCCTTGTATGTCGCCTTCGACCAATGGGCGCATTACAAAAGTATCGACACCACGTTGTTCGTGATTCACTTCTACATATATTGTGTACAGATCTAAACTGATGTGGCCATGCAGAGAACTATCAAAACAATCTAAGCTCGCTTACAACGAGTCCGAACCCCTATTATATTACTCCGAAGATGATGGCTATGAAGAGGATGAGGAAGATGAGTTTGCGGATGGCTCCGAGGTCGAGATTGAGTGCAATGACGCATCTCTAGAAGCCGAGTAAAGCCCATCTCCCCATCCTCTCCAGAAGCGAAACTCACCAAACCCCACAGCTGTGACTGCGACGAGGCTTGGCACAAGTCCACCCAGGACACGTCCAAAACCATGTCTACAGCCACCGGGTCAGATCCCACTTCTGCTTCGTCTACCCCAAGTCACTGACGCGCTGCCAGAGCCCAACCAGAGGAACCCGAAGAGGAATTCATGGCGGGCTGGTCTACGGCCAGCGAGGCTGACTCGAACGATTCCGAAGCGGAGGAGGCCGAGATAGTTTACCTCGGTTGCCGACCAGCCTCGCCCTGCACCTCGAGCATCGCTGCCAATAAAGAAGATGTGCTGGACATCGTCATCCCAGATCTCAAGGCTTACTTCCTTCGTACGGAGCCTGAAGACGTCGCTGTCGCTCCTGAACGACCCAAGCCGGCGAGACCACCCCTCACGCCGTACCAATTGCTGCGGTAGGCTATGTTTGTTTGCGTGCGCTGCACGTCGCTGATGATCTATGGAAGGCTGAAGATCGCCAAGAGCGCAGCAATACGTCCACCTAGATCAAATCTCGAGAGCGACGACGAGGTATCACTACCACTGACGAACATCACGAATGCGGTCACCGCAACCGTGGCGCACGACGACGTTCCGATGCAGGAAGAGGGCAGTGAATCCGTCGATCAAGCGCGGCCCGGAAATGTGAACATGGCTCCGAAAGCCGTGAAAGCCATGCGTCCCGTCTACACAGGAATAGACCCATGGGCAACCATGTGAGTGAATTTCATCGTGTCCATCATATTGGTCTCTTCTGATAGCGGTCGCAGCGGATTACCTCTGCCCTCCTCTCCGATGAAGTTCCAAATGCCGACCGCGCCCGCGAACCCGCCACCGTCCCCAGTGCTGACGCAGAAGTCGAGGGGAGTCAAGCGTCCTCGGCCGGTGGCCGAGAGTGAGGAAGATGAAGATATCGCTGACGACGAAGAATACGTGCCACCGCGGTGGGCCTCCGTCCCACAGAAGCGCAAGCGCGCTCCTGCTGTGAAGAGTGCTCAGGATGGCGGGCGTCCACGGATGGCAAACCGGCAGTGCGTCAAGCACGAAGAGGAAGAAGACCATACCGCCGCCGACGACTTCGAAGGGCCAAACATGGTTGTCTGCCAGTGGCGGGGTTGCGGCCAGTCCGTTAGCCGGCTACGAATCTCACATCACATAGGCGAGACCCACCTTGCGATTCCCAGAGGCGAGAAGGCTGGAGACAAGCAGCGTAGAGTCAGGTGCCAATGGGTTGGCTGCAAGAAGGAGGGGCCCCATGAGGTGAAGCACGAGAGCCTACGGAAGCACATACACACAGCGATGCGCACTGCGTACGTGTGCCGCTGCTTCTGCTGGACCACCGAGCGACTGCTCGAACGACAAAGGAAGATGGTGATGGCGAAGCGCGAAGGGAAAACGCTGCGGCTGCCAAAGGTAGAGCCACAACCGGGTGAATCGAAGGTCTGGGGACCATGCCTCCGCATATACGCTCAGCTATGGCGGCTCAACTACCATATCCAAGAGTCACACCCAGGCGAATCCAAGAGACTGTCATCAGAGACCGCGATGCTACTTGACTAAAATATGTTGTAGTAAGGCTGTAAGAACTCCGTGTACTCAACTTACGCTCCCGTCTTGCTGCCCCCGATCGGTTCCCATGTACATATACCCGAGTAAAATGTTCAGGATTCGTCGTCGATGGGCGTATATCCCAACCTAGAGCATACTTGAGTCTGTTTCGTATTGTCCTCACGCTCCTAGGCGGTCGTCCACAAGATTAGCGAGGGTTGGGGCCTGACGGGGGAGTGGCAATGGTACGGCCCAGGTTTTGTTGCCTTGGTACAACAACGATGTCGGCGAGTGCCGCGTCATTGTGTAAATCTTAAGCTTCCTGACGAGGGACTGTTTTCGTCCTTCGCGTACTGCCAGTGTCGACACTGCTGCCATAGGCTGTAGCCGATATTGGCATGTCAACGCGTGATGATAGCCACCGACAATGATGTGAGGCAAAGCACAAGTGGGATACAACAAAGTAGACAAAAGCGAAGAAACACAAAGCTAACCAGAAGCCACTGGGCCCGAGCGGCGCAGTCACAAAGGATCAGGTATATAAGGCTTCGTGCAATGGAGCAAAGAGGCGTCGACACGACACGGGCAGCCTCCCTAGCGATAGCGCAACAACGAGCAGCATGCATTGCATTGTGGATGATATGGAGGTGTGGTACGACATTCTCTTGCACCACGCCTTCATATCTCTTCGATGCTGATCTTGGACTAGTAATTGAAGGACATATGCCAGTTGCAGTGAGTGCAATGCCACTGTGCGGGGACATGGTTCAGAGGAATGATGTTATCGTTGCTATTACCGATATCCCTTCAGGAGAGTTGCACCAGACAGTTGACCAGTGGCATTAAAGGTGGCACTCGTAGACCCTTTTGTAGCACTGTCTGAGATGGCCACTCGTGTGCCTGCATAGACTACTTAGTACTACTGATAGGCCCATCCTCGGCGCACCCGATAGATCTGGAGCGCTGTGATTGACCTCGAATAGAGCTCAGGCTCGCTGACATAGATGGGGGGCGGAGGAGGAGGGGGTCCATTTAGCCACGTCAACTCGGCGGGATGAAGTTCCAGTGTGGCAAACGCGATTGGACGGGCAGCTGTCCAAACGTTCAACTTTGAGTACAAGCGAACGTCCATTCGCGGCATTATTGTTGTCTCGCAGCTCACGGCATTGAAGCCTTCTGTGGCTCCAAGTTTCGACACTTGTGTGAATGAGAAGCATCATTGTGTGGTCAGACAGAGCGGGCTAATTGCACTGTCACTCCTGTTAGCTTCCCCGCAGTATGATCGTAGCGGCCCGAATCGATCACCGTAAATTGGGAACGACATCCTGATTCAATTCACCAGTGCCCCAAGCTGTATTACCGCACAGTGGATCCTCGACTCGGTCAGTGGATGCCTTTCCGTCACAGAGGTTTACAGTGCATTCTATCCTAAATTCGCGCTACCAATCTCTCCGGCACGTCGGCTTATCTCGCTTGTCGTGCTCTCGAATTCCGGCACCCCCGTTCCAAACTTTGATTTGGAAGGGTGGCCGGACCCCCCCATCTAGGTTGAAAAGCATAAACATACCGTCGGTGTTCGAATTCTCGACCTCTCGTTGGCTCGCACGACCATTCCTATCACAACAGTTGCCTCCGACGCTGTGTTATGTCTACATCATACATTGCTGGTTGTCGCCATGTGTTAGCATCCCTCCATGTCCTCGTGACGACAGCAATGTTCAATGTCCGCTCCAGCGTTACCAGCGCCTGGAAAATCCTAAGGAAAGGCATCCAGTAGTACCACAAACGGAGGGTTCACATACGTGCGCGATTGACATTTGTAGCTGCCAGGCAGGAAACATCCAGAATTCGCTGAGGTTGAGGCTAAATGGCAGAAAGTGTCCATTAGACTCCTGAACAACAGCCCCGGAATAGGCCGATACCAAAGTGACCCGTCAGCACAGCCAGAGTCCCCCCTCCCTTACAAACTTCATAGCTGAATGCAGCTGAGCGACTGAATCACAATCACACCAAGGACCTTTATTTCAGAGTTTGTATTAAAGATGCTCTCTGGTGAGAGATACTATCGTAGCGATCGTGTTAGAATTCGAGCGATGCGTAACGCGTAACATCTAGACAACGGGGTGAGCGAGTACTTCGTATGGAGCACAGCCAAAACGAACCTTAGAGCACGAGGCCGAGGATGCTGACCAGGATAGTGATCTTGAGGCTTGCAAGAACTTCAGTGAGGCTGCCGAGGAGGCTGACAACCAGGGTAACGAGACCACCAAGGAGAGGGCCGACGAGCATGACAATCGCGCAGATCAAGCAGCCGAGGACCTCACTGTGTACGACTGATCAATTATGTCTCTGAAGCAGAGGAGGGAGCACGTACACGAGGTCCGAGAGCAGGACAAGCACACAATCAGAGTTCTCGGTGAGAACAACGTTGATCACGGCACCAACAGCCTCGAGGATGACCTGAATGTATCTTTAGCATTGGAATCTCAGACACCAGGACTTGACTCACGGTAAGGAGACCGACGATCGCGGACGCCACCTCAGTCACAGTCAGGAGGAGACCTCCCTCAAGACCGAGGACGATGTCCTCGCTCAAGCCAACCAGCCCGTTGATCTCAACGAGCGCGCCACCCAAAACGCCCTTGATGTCTGCAACAATGGGCGCCAAAACCTCGAGGGTTGCATTCGCTGCAATGACGTAGTCTACCATTCACCATTATTAGCCTATGGAGAGAATAGGTAGGCGAATGAAGCACTGACGGAACTCAACCGTGTACTCCTGGACCTTGTACGTGGTCTCGTTGATGATCGTCACGACATTCTTCTGGTCGCGGCGGCCGAGGCCGTTAACACCAGGGATGGCAGGTACGGCAGGTGCCGGGACGCTGGGAACGCTGGGCACAACGGAGCCCACGGCGGGGAGCGCAGGAAGCGCAGACGCAAGGGTTCCGAAGGCGGCGATAGCAAGGACGGAGAGGCGGCTGAAAGAGAGCATCTTGAAAAGAGTGTGGGGGCTGCGTGAGAGAGCGACTGAGAGAACTAGGTGAAGAGAAGTTGACTGAGTGTCAATGCCAACCGCGATGCTCTCCCCCCTCTTTTATACCCTTGAACGGGCCCGTGCACACTCGCCGACCGGGAAGGTGTTCGCCCGCTGTGGCTGATGGACCACGGGGATCTGCCGGGTTCTGGGTTAGTGCGTAGCGCGCGAAGCGTTAGGCGGTACCGCTAACGGTACTTCCAAATGATCGATTCGGTAGAATTTGTCGAAGTGGGCGCGGTGTATGAAACGTTCCCGCCTCGCTGCAGCCTCGTTCGCTCGAGAGCAAGCGCTTCTTCGTAGGTTCGTGCTGGGACGCCATGTCCATGGGTACAGCGTAAGCCCAAAGGCTGCTACGAACCCCGGGTGAGTCGGGTACCGTACGAAAGTCTCTCCGAGGCGTACCGACCGGTATCGATATGGTTGCGACTTCGCGAAGCTTGACTGCTAAGCAGCAATATGCTTTGATCGGCGGCGCATAACTATTGAGTTAAGGCCCATCGTCAGGCAATTGGACAATCACACGAGCAATGCTTACCGACATGGCGGCACGGCGCCAGGGATCCAGCGCACGGACCCGCTACGCGTAGGCGATGTCAAGGCTTCGCACCAATGTTGTACAGTTGTAGAAATATCTATTCTTGGAAACAGGACGTGATAGCTCCGGCGGGACTGTCGAAGGCCTGGCACAGATAAATTCCATCGACCGACGCACCTCAAACACGACTGGATGACATACATTTTTTCCGGACAAGAAGAGTCGGCGCTCTGGTGTTCGGCAATAGGTTGGCCCTGCGTCGGGTACGAGATGAATTACATTTGACGTTAAGCTTCCGCGCGCCACCTCGGTGGCTTGCCGCCTTCGCGATTTACCGCATCAATTTTGGGGGCTCAGCCGACGCGCAATTGCCTCACAGGTACACAATGGGTCGTCTAGCCACATTACTGCTCACTGTGCAGACCGACAGATACCAATGCCTATGCTCATGCTGGAGCCCCCACCGCAGATCATGCAAGACCTGTGTGGTCAGGACAGCCCGGGCTATGCAGTTCATGTGAGATACAATGAGGCCAACGGTACCTGTAGTCGTAGCAGCGCCTAAGTTGCGACGGTCCTGAGAGAGATTAGCTTGGGCAAGACGGTTGGATTGAGTTGGTCGTCGTAGACGGAACTCCGAGCCGGGTATACTGCGGCATAACAAGGACAAATAGCTTTCCTGTCGCCAGCTGGGGCGTTCGAAGGCGACCTCTGTCTCTCATCCTCTACAACATGTCTAGTCTTATACCCTCAATACAGAACTTTGTCAAAGTACGCGTTATGATCCTCCGCACTATATCAGCTAACTAAACTAGGGTGTGGAGGCAACTGCCGCCACAGCTGCAGGCCTGGGAACCGTCGGTACGCCTACTGTGCCACCTAACTCGAATTTGATTGCGAACATGCGCAGGAGTCGGGCTGCTATTTTTTGGACAAAACTACCTTGTATACCCGGCCGCCTTTCCTCAGGGCTCTCGCAAAGGTGCGTGACCTATCCCTGTACAACCCCCGTTCTACCACCAACGTTGACTCGAAAGAGGTCCCGAAACCCAGCGACTTTGGCCTTGAGTACGAAGATCTGGAGCTGGTCACCCCAGACAGGGTCAAGCTACGGTGCTACCTTCTCACCCAGAAGAAAGATCTCAGCCACATTGGCTGGGATGCTGTAGACAGTCCAGAGCAATCAGACGAAGAGGTATGTCCCTTGGTTCTGCATGAACGATGATGTCCTAGTTCCGTGAGCCTTGTCCACCGTTCGCCTTTCCTCGTACTCCGAGGCTCGCACAAGAAGGGACATGCGGTTCTGACGGCCTACGCGTCGTTGCGATATACTCTATCTGGTCTTGCCACCCCTCCTCAGGGTACTGGAGTACTTGATTTACGCTGTACAAAACGGGCCCTCACAGAGCACCGTTCACGGAACAGTATGGGGAATCGACCGGTGCCGCAAGCGCCATAGAGCGACCCACGGGCGACATTCATTGCGGCCAGGCATGTGAATGACGTTGGGCCGACATTGTTACCCTTCCTCTGACGGAAACAGGCCAATAGGCCAGTCTGGTGGCCTCATGTCGTGCTCGGCGTGTTCTTCCCGCCCAACAAAATTTGGGAATAATACTTTGCACGCCTGCGTGGCTGCAGACCATTTCAGTCCTCCCATCTTATTCTCCAGATAGTGTCCCTCGCAGTTCTCCCAAAGTGCACATCTAATACAACGATGCTGTGCTGCGTGGCTGGAAGTGGCTGGAAGACGTGGCTAGTGACATTGGATGACACACTGTTTTGCTCCGCAGCGTGCGTGTGGTATATATAGGTGTATAGCCGAGTCGAATACCGTCAATAGTACGGTGTAACGATCGTTGTCTTCACCTGTCCTGAGAGTATGTATTGGCACGTACAACTCGTTGATGCAGGGTTCCCCATGACATCGTCATAGGGCCCCTGGCACTCGCATTTCTGCAGGCATCATACGTGTAGCGTGGTGTTGTACCTGATCCTTCTTCCATGTCTCGTTACATGTGTCGCATAAACCAGGACTCACCCCACACGTGTCCAGTATGCATCGACACGCCCTGTCGTCATGATGTTCCATGGGAACGGAGGCAACATCGGCCATCGATTACCCCTGGCAAATGTCTTCTACGGCAAGCTGCGGTGTAACGTGTTCATGCTGTCTTACCGAGGGTATGTCGCCAACGTGTTGGGGTAGAAGTTGCATATCACTCAAGCTGCCTGCAGGTATGGTCTTTCAGAGGGCCACCCGTCAGAAAAGGGTAAGCATTTGTCTCGGCGCCCACTTGTCCTTGACTCATATCATCTCCGAGCACAGGACTGCGGATGGATGCCCAATGCGCACTTGACTTCATCCGCACACACCCTTGCCTCTCGAAATCACCCATCGTACGTAATCCTCCAGCTGCCTTATTCTTCGCCCCGCCTTCACCTCACACTTTCCGCTAGATATTGTATGGCCAATCACTAGGCGGCGCAGTGGCCATCGATCTTGCTAGCCGCAACCCCAGCGCCGTACGTGCTTCTCCCAACATGACACTCTTCCAGTCCGCTGAGGCGCCGTAGATTCGCGCTGTCATCCTCGAAAACACCTTCCTCTCGCTCCCGCGCCTCATCCCGAGTGCATTTCCCGTGCTCGGCCCGTTCGCGTTCATGTGCCACCAGAAGTGGGACTCTGCGGCGAAGGTGCCGCTCATCCCGTGCGATATCCCGATACTCATGCTCAGCGGTTTGTGTGACGAGGTCGTCCCATATGAGCACATGCTGGACCTCTGGGAGATTGTGCAGAAGCGCATGATCCCTGGGAAGAGCTCCGAGACCGGGACTGGGAAATCGAAGTTCGTCCAATTGGTCAGGGGGTCTCATAGTGAGTGTTGTTGTTTTCGGTGCAGATTGATGATGGTGCTGACCTGCCCGCTAGACAACACTTGCATGCAGCCGGGGTACTGGTCCGCTATCCGTCGATTTGTTCGCAGCCTGCGTTAGATGATATTTAGCCTTCTGCGCAGTTTAGCCACAAAGGCCCATTGCGCGCTGGCCGCGTTCACATACTTAGCACATGGTTTCTACTTCTCGGATAGGACATGTAACACTACCGTCTGCGGATTGATGATATCACAGCCATTAATGGAGGCCGCGCCTGACTGAAGACTGAGCGCGAGCACGTCTCGATTGGCTCTCAGTACGATCACATAGGCGCTGGCGCTGACGCTCTGCCTGTAGCGCATCATTAGTTCTTTGTCTGTAAACTATCTCCTGGCTCACGCTCGTTCTGAGAGATTCGACGGCAAATGGTAGGGGTGCACGTATGTGTATACCAAGTGCTGAAGACAAGTGTCTGTAGGCTGAAGGGAACACGACACCCGCAATCTCAGGAAATGACTGGGTCAGGTTGATCAGCCTCCCAGACGGATACACCTTCCTCATCCGTCGCAAGGTAGCGATGAACAGCGGCACATTGAGGGGCATGTTGGACGAAACAAGTGCGTAATGCACTCATTGCCTTGTTCCTGTTCGACTACTTCATTGCGATCACAGGCAACTTCGCTGAGGCCGCCACCAACACTTGCATCATGGAGGAACGGTAGGTCATCCTATCCCCATCTTATAAGTGGCCCCGGCGCTCATGCCTTGTTTGCGATGCAGTGGTATCATTGTTGAGAAGCTGTGCGAATACTTGTCATACAAGGACCTGTACCAGAACTCGCCGCCGAAGGAGATACCAGATTTTCAAGAACGTCTGCAACCCGAGATTGCTCTCGACCTGTACGTCTACTGTGTTGCACTGTATACTCAGTGGTGATGCTCACAACCACCCAGACTGATGGCGGCGGATTACTATGAAGGTACGAACGTGTATTCATGCGACTCGTCAAAGCACTTCACACCCTTGTCTAGCATGATCTCGTGACACGTTTGCAGTATCAGAGTGGAGGCTGCTTCCTCTGCTCTTGCTAGCAATATATAGAGGATGACTAGACTGCCTTGTGCAACTCAGCACGAAATCACCGGGACAGCGAATTCCAGACCAGCGTACAAGTCTCCAAGGAGATGGACTCGTGGTAGGGGCGCATCATTGTACATGCCATACCACCGATCCTAGCGAATCCCATGCGAATGTTGTCGGGGCGCATAACATATACTGGTCCAAATATACTGACTAGCTTACATACAATATACCGACAAGACATAGGCAAGACACTCTAAGGGCGTAACAAGTAAACATACAACATGGATCAAGATATACAAAGTTCGCAACGGAAACCGATGTCAGCCAACCGAGGATCGGCCTTTCTACTTGTCACGCGAGGTTTAGCTAGTAGCGCCAGGGGGGGAGAGGGAACGGTGGCATGTCACCATCACTATCATTACCACCCTCACGCCTGTCTTCCGGACGCGGAAGCCGACGTGTGGGATAGGCAGCGCGGCGCCTACGGCCAGCAGGAGGGTTCGCGCTAGGGCCGCTGGGCCCAGCAGAACTGGAGGACCCAGCTGGCCGCGATCCGTGTCGAGCGTCTGCGCTTCCGACACGCCCACGACAAACTGGGCACGTACGAGCACTTTTGAGCCATTGCTACATGGGTGGGTCAGCTTCGCTATGTCTTTTGATAAGGTACACGTACCTCGAGGCAGCCTCTGTGAAACCAATGAGAGCACGCTGGTAACTTCAAGACGGAGTCCTCGGCATCATACTGGCGAAGTCCAGTCAACGGTAATATGGCAAAGCGATGGTGAAGGTACACACATCGTCGAGACAGATGGGGCAGCGCTCTTCGGTTTCGCCTGGCGTCGCCCACTCGCTATATGTGCCACAAGGAAGGGATGCTATAGCCTGTTCAGACAAACCACGAGGCCGCACTTCGCCCAATAGGCCGGAGAGCTCCATAAGGGCCTCGTAAGAAGTGTCGAGGTCCTCGTCTCTCTGTGGGACCGAAGATTTTATGCAGAGAATTCCATTAGCTAGGTTATCGATTCACAAATCATGCACTGACCACGTAGTCACCAAAGGCTCTTGCACGAGGTGCCAAACGAGACAGAGCAAAGCGTCGAGGGAAGTCAATCGGATTGTCCCAGTCAAGCAGGTCGAGATCGCTTCTTCGCAACGAACGCCAGCGCGAGGGTATGCGGCGGGTGCTGTTGTCGCTCGCGCCGGATGCTTGACTTCCTCCACCACGAGCTTGCGCAGTCGTTCGGTCAGGGCCAAGCTCAGGGGAGTGCTTAAAACGGAATTGGCATCGTCGAGATAGATGGTCAGTGGGATAAAGTGCGCTCACCAAAGAATCCAAGAGGCTCGCCATCGGGCGCCGATGATTCGAGAGCCCAACCGACGTCGGTAGTTCTTGCCATGCAGACGACGTCGAGGGGACAGGGCGCCGCCAGCTTGGCAATTGAGGGGCACCCGGTGTCTCATCATCCCGTGGCCTCTCGACCTGGTCCAACGGGGTGATAGGTTCGTCTAGATCGTGCGCTACACCATGAAGAGGACACACGTTCACAGTTTCAGAATTAGTCTCAGCTTGATGGAGGCTTTCGGCAGATGACTGTCTTTGGGACATTGTGCGCTGCAACAAAGAGTCCCAGTCGTGATTAAAAGGTCCATCCAACAACGGATGCAGCTGGTATGGGTCAGATGTTGAGGCGTCTGAAACGGTTGCGCCTTCGTAATTGCGCGAGAAACTCTGCAGAGAACTCTGCAGAGACGGCTGCGATCAGAGTTAATGGTGTGTATATGTTGTCAATGCGTGGCACTCACGAGATGTTCGTCGCGGCTCCGCTGGAAACGGAGCGGTGGCAACGAGGGGGCATCGGACTCGCGTGATGATTGTGCTCCATAGCGCTGCTGGTTCTGCAATGCTAGGGAGCGTTGAATAGTCGCTCGGAAAGGGCCTTGGTGAAACGAGTCTAGGTTGAAACGCGAAGATGTAGAGCTCCTCGCAGCGGTCCCCCTAGTCGCAGTTGGTCGGGCTGTCGGCGGGCGACGCAAGGTTGCGGTGGTAGACGGGGCGGCACGAGATGCTGGCCTAGACGGTGAATCAAAGAGACTCGGCATTGCCATGGATGCCCGCAGCTCCTCTCTTGCGTCGTAGTGGAGATTATCGTTGTCTGGGAGGGGATCGTGGTCAAACACTCGTGACGCAGGAGCCGCCGTCCTGGTCGGCGAGCGTGACGGCGGCATTTCGCGTTCAGGCACTGGATCGCCACGCATGCTTCGCAGGGCCAAGACCCGCGAGAGCCTGCGACGACTGTTGGCCTCAAGGCCGTCAGTACTAAAGGAATCTGTATCCCGGTCAGCGTTTGCCCTCCGCGCATTACTAGCGGCGGGCTCGCGTGGGTGGAAACGTCTCCAGACAGCAGATTCTGCATCAGATGCGGCATCGTACGTATCATACCGCATTGTATAGTCTCTACGCGCGTTGACTGTGCTTGGCGGTCGAACGTGAGGTTGCGCTGCAGGAGCGGGAGCTGGGATGAACCAACCCTGGGTATCGCGAGGTTGGTGGGCTGGATCCGGCAGGAGGGTGAGCGGGTCGGACCTGTCATAGATCTCAGGCCTATTGTGGAATTCATTGGGGTGTGCAAGAAGCTCGTTAAGCGTCCGACGAGGTGTGCCGCGAGGCCGCCTAAAGGAATTGTGCTGCGGGCCGTCGTCGGGAGAGAACCAGAGATCTGGCGGAGACCAAGAGTCAAAAGGGTCGCGAACCTGCGGTTCAAGAGGTGTAGGCCTCGAACGCTCATTTTGAGGTCTTGCGGTGCTCGCAGAATCTTGCTCGCGAGTGGCAGTTGATCCTCTGAAACTAGGAAGAGACCAGTCGGCAGGAGTGAATAACGGTTCACCGACAGGACTCGCCCGTCCATGACTGCTGGTGCCCAAATCCCTCCGGTCTGGTGGCCAATCATCGCTAGAACGGGGCGGATTGGCCGCAAGTGAACTGATCTGATCACGAGCTCGTCTGGCTCGAATCTCCGATGCATTCTCTGACATCAGCGAGTTCGAGGCACCTGGGCGCGCATTGTAGGAGGACCGACGGCGTCGTGGATAAACTTCACGATCAAAAAGGCGATCAGAGTCTATTTGGGAATCTGGACAGGCATCAGTAACTTTATAACGTGCAGAGTGAGGCAACACCATACCAATGGCGACATGACGACTTGTGGAGGGTTCCTCTGCTTCGGTAGTCGCCTGTGATCGAGACTCTGGTCTTCTCGTTAGAGTGACCCAGGCGGATCGCACTGCAGGAGCCGCACCAGTCCCAGCTCCTCGTCGCTCGTGTTGTATTGCCTCGATCTGACGTGCTCTCGCCTGCAAACGTCGAAACACCTCACGGATGAGGGAGAGCTCTGCCGCTAGAGAGTCTGCCTCTGCACTACCATGACTGGCGTCACGGAAATGATGAGAAGATATATCTGCGGGCTCTGGAGACATCGGACTCGCTACTGCGATATTATTATCATACTTCTAACACTGAGTTTATATTTGTACTCACTAGAAGGCAATTCTAATGATGTTGACGTTCCTTGCAGATACTCCTCAAGCGACTGTTGTATGTCCCGCAATCTTCGCAAGGCTTCTTCAGGACTGATCGGATGTACCCGTCTACGCTCAGATGCTGTGACGCCGTTACAGGGAGAGCTGCAGGGGTTATGCCATTCTGACTCACCGAATGCTGGCGCATGAAGCTGCTCTCTCAACTCGTGTGTGCGATCTCCATGCAAATCCGGTTCCCTGGGACGCGGTGCATTGCGTTCGCGAACTGACGACTGGGCATGGTCCGGGACGCGTGGATTTAGAATGTCGCGTAGCGACTCCTCCCCGAACATCAATGTGTCAAAGTCGCTGTACCATTCAGAGGAATTTATCACTGTTGCCAGAGCAGGAAGGGCAGGTGGCACTGCAATCGGGCGGGAAAGCATAGTGCTGGTCGAGGCAGGACTGGATGGGCTGGAGCGGATGATGTTCAGGGTCGGCGTTGGCGGCATCTCTAGCGCAGGGGACAGTAGGTCAACCGGTGTTGCTACAGGGGTGCGGGATAACCGGGGGAGGCTAGAACCAGGAACCGGGGAATTAGAGTGCCGTAGTACGGCGATGTTGCTGTCGAAAGCATTGTAACGTTCCATGGAGAGTCTGAAGTGGTCGTTCCGTTCGGAGGGAGGCGAGACGCGAGGCGATGGGCCAACGATGGAGGGTAAAGGCTCTACCCCCTCCATCGGGGCGTAGGAGTTGTCGGCAGTAGACTCATCTTCATCTTCATCAGCTTCCAGTGTTCTGCGTGAGGGGTTCGCGGCCGAGGAAGAAGAGCCATCGTTGTGCGACGGAGAAGGAGAACGAGCGATATTCTCACTGCGAGCACGTTTGTTGCGTTCGCCACTGACGCTGCGACGGTCGCTCCCATTGCTGCGGTCAGTTGAGGTGCTCAAGTCAAGTCCAAGCTCGTCGAAAGATCGCTTGAAGGAATTGCTTTCCGTAGGGATCGTCATGTTGATCCTAGGGCACCTATCACCCATCGTGGTTCCCGGGGTCGACGATAGCGACGAAGAGGATGAGAGAGGTTGTGGCCGGCTGTGCAGTGAGTAAATGTTAGTAACCATTAGTTACAGTTGTCTCGTCACTCACTTATCACCATTTTCTCACGCGGTTGTGTAAGTCACTAGTCCTACTCAATTAGAACTTATTTCGCCAACTGAATTTTGCTGGCCATCAAACGTGCCCTGCTTAATCACCGGCCCGACTGTTCTGCAGGCCTGCCGCACCTCGGATGTCCCGTGACAGCCTCGTAACCCTAGCTTAGGACTACGTCGCACTCTGAATCTTGGGCCCACTCAACAGGGCGCTCGAGTGGCGGGAATCTTCCCCTCGTCGAAGTCACCTATGCCGCCGCCGTACGGTGAGCCGCCGTATCGCGGCAACTCCCAGCACTCTCGCGCTCCGTTTATCACCGGAAGCTTTGCTCTGTCACTAGTGTTTCTGCAGAGGGAGGGTGAGGCGAGTCGAGGTGAAAACTCGACAAAACTCGATTGATGCGAGTTTTGATGAGCGAGTTGCGAGTCAACTCGCGAGTTGGAGGCTGTGCGGCACGTGAAGGCCAACCAATAGAAAGCGATACCGAGGCCACTGAGGCCCACGCAATTCGAAAGACTCATTACTCAGTACTCAGTATTCAAGGGCAGTGCCAGGAACACGAGCAGTGTACATTAATAACAAATGGCTATTTTGTATATATGCACATAGAATGATAGTCAGTTATCTACAACACGACATGCAATGTCAAGCAATGTCCTCGTCCTCAGCGCGACTCTGTGAGTTTCGAATGAGGTCCTCGAGTACCTCGTACTGCCCCGTCTCCCAAAGTTCATCTACAGCAGCTTCCGTAAGCGGTCCTTCGATAGTGTAGTCTTCTTCGCGCGCGACGAGCTTCGAAGTAAAGTTCAATTGCTCTTGCTTGTAATAGTACTTGAGTATCTGCAATGCCTCCATGACTTGAGGAGACAGTCGGTTCCGTCGGAGAGTGTCAGTCTCCTTGCTGGACGAAAACATCCGTTCGCATGAGACCGCAGATGCCTGCGCAGGGAGAACATCGAGCGCGACGCGGTACATGTACGGGAACCTATATTTCCGAGCCTGGACAAACAACATTAGCTGCGACTCGTCTAGATGAGTGCTACAACTTACCGCCCAGTAACGGTACAGGTCTGAGCTGTCGGCAATGTCTTCGAGTGAGTCGGACTCCTCCCGCAGGTAGAGCTCAAGCTCTTGCTCGACAAGACGGCGGTCGCGTGCACACTCTGCCTCTTCAGTGTAGTGCGGCGACTCAGAGCTGTCGCTCGTTGTGTGTCGCTCGCCCGATGACACATCTGGTGTAGAGTCATGATGCTGAGACTGCGAATCAGCCTCTAAACTGGGTGCTCCCTTAGATGGAGCTGGCATTGAGCTTGAGCGTTGGACACACCGTGCGGCCATGTCACGAAGGCTGGCGAGTCCACGGCGCTGTGAGTCGTGAGCTCTAGCTGCAGCGGTGGTCGCGGGAAGGCTTGTAGTACGCGTCGTCTTTGATCGGGCTGATGACTGCAGCTTGTGGCGCTCGTGTGTTCGGTATTCGCACATCTGGTAATGTGCACATGAGACCACAGCCTTGCACAAGGGCTCATAATCATGACTCACTGCCTCTAACATCCATTCACGAGCATCTACTGCCTCCGTAGGTGTCCAGTTGTCGTCAATCCATCGCATCTTCATTGTAGGGTTAAGGACTAGATTCATTCTCATGAGATATGCACTGCCTATCTGAGAGATGGAGATGGGTACGTACTCATAGCAAGTGCAAAGATACGCGACTTCCGTGATTTGAAGACATATTCCTCGATCTTGGATATGCCAAGATTAATGTAATGTCGAAGCTCCCAGCGCTCGATTCGGAGAGTCTTCCATGCATCGACAAGGAGAGCGTATGCAGGTAAGGCTATACTGACTGTGGGTGTGTTTTCGTGAGAGACTACTTGCTGTGCTCGACGGGGGACATCGAGAATCTCATAGATGTGGGACAGGACACTCTTCTCATCTTGAAGAAGCAGGCGATGAGTGACAGCTGAGCGTGTAGGGAGGGTCTCGATGAACTTCTTGACAGCCTGTGAGAGCGGATGCACGCAGTGCAGCAACATGAGATAAGAATAAAGGTTCATGAATATAATACTGGTAACGCACCGGATAGAGTAGGAGCATGCGGTCAATCAGCAGGAATGTTGATGACCAGCGTGTCTTGCAATCCCGCAGAAGCTGGACAGAAGGAATCTCATGCCCTTCTTCTTGCATCCAACTGCCTGTGGCATGACCATGTGCAATAATCGTCTGCAGCTCTTTACGGCGGCCGCCAGAGCTACGGCATGTCGTGACAAGGTCTCGCGACTTCCCAATCGGATCCGCATTGAGAGCGCTTGCGTATCTTGTGAGATGCAGTACATCGGCCTCACTGGCAGCTGTGTTCAGTATAGGATCCACCGGGTTCGTTTGTAGCTCATCCACTACAGTTTGGACAGCAATATTAACGCAGTGAGGGAAGCATCTGTCAGGGAATGGCACAATGACCAATGAGTGCTGTTGTGAGCAATACTATTGGCACACGCCCAGCTTCCCTACTCACCTGATATGGTTGCCATCCCGATCAAAGGGTATCTTGTCTGTGCGGAGAAGCCTCTCCAGCTCATCCATGAATGTATCGTTGTTTCCGGCATTGTCCATTGTTATGGTGCCAATCTGAAAAGGACCGGTGACGAAGATTCAGTGCAAGCCACGAGACATGTCAAGATGAGTACTTACTTTGTGCTTGATGCCCGCTTCACTGATGACTTGGTAGAAGAGCCGGGCAATGTTTTGTTGAACAATAGAGAGCGCCTAACTAGGCAGCCGAGTTCACACACCGGTACTCCGGGTAACAGGAGTAACACATGCATTGTAGATAGAATCACATGCATCGGGATTGGTACTATACAGTAGCTTAGTCAGACGGTCTCCTACATGTATATAAGGACCCCTGTAGCGTAGTACAATCCCAAGTCGCTCAACAGCAACTTTGTGTGCATCAAGCCTCACCAGCTAACAAACCAGGTAAGCTAGCGTCCCGCTACACTGCGTAAGAGTAGCCTGCTCGTCAGGTTATGAGCCCTGAACACTGCGCGGTACTGCGCCTTTATGGCTGCGTCCGCTGCGGGTCAGGTTAGCTTGCCTGGACGTCGCCCTTAGGGGTTTTGACGTCAGGGGGAAACTTTGCGCCTATATGGCTGCAGGTCGGGCACAGCTTCGCTGTCGCCATCTCAAACAATGAGTCCAGTGTGGTGTCAGCGCCGTTCCGGCAGCATAAGTCAGAGCGCTGATAATGCGTTCACAGAACCTTATCAACCAACCGCTCTACCACCACCAATCAACAGAAAATGTCGAACTCTCTGCAGAACCTCATCCCCGTCCTCGACGGATCGAACTACCGCCGTTGGTCCGATCTGATGAAAGCGTACTTGCAGTCGCAAGGCGTCTGGATTCTTATCAAGATACCCGACGGCTTCGATGAGCCTGTTTTGGCTACGGACGGAGGAAACCGCGCAGAGGTCCTTGAATGGATGCAAATGCAGTCAAAAGCTATGGGCAGCATCCGCTTGCGCCTAAGCGTCGAAGTCGCGCAGCTCGTCAGAACGAAGACGACTGCGAAGACTATCTGGAATACCCTGAAAGGGCTCTACGGAGGGACTAGCGCCATGGGGGCTTTTGCCTTCTTCAAGGCAGCAATAAACGTCCGTATTCCGGCCAACGAGCACCCCGGCCCTGCGATCTCAAAGATCCAGAGCAATCTCGACGAGCTCGATGGAGCCGGCCTCTCTCTGCCGCCGCAGATGAGAACCCTCATAATTCTGGGGGCCGCTCCACCTCGGTATGAGACGGCTATTCAGCTAGCTCTCAACAAAATTGAGATCAAGGATCTCACGCCGAGTAGCGCCCAGGACGCCTTAACCGCCTCCTGGGAACAGTCGAAGAACAAGGGGCAGTCGTCCGCCCAGAAGATTTCTGCTATCAAGCAGAAAAAGGGCAACCCCTCCTTCTCGCAGCAGCAGCGCCCTGAGGGCAGCAGCAGCGCGGGTAAGAAGGAGTGGAAGGACAAGGGCAAGGAGAAAGCCAAGGGCTTTACTCCTAGGGGCAAGCGCGGCGGTAAAAACCGTGGTAAGCCGCATTCGCACGACGAGCACGCAGAAATGCACATCGCCGACACCGTGTCGATCCCCGCCCCGACGACCAGCACCGTCGTCGAGTTAGCGCCTTCGGGCAGCAGGACTCGAAAGGTCGCAGCACCTGCTCCTAACAAGGGCAAGAAGCGCGCTCGCGGTGACTGGCTCGGAGAAGCCCTCCAGCTCGCAAAGGACCTGGACGTCGCTGGCATGCCGGAGACAATCTGCGCGCTGAAAGAAGTTGTGAGCTCCGCTCACATTGAAGAAGTCCCCTCCGACACCGAGTCGCGCGCCTCAAAGCGCAGCAAGCTCAGTGACGACGACATGGCCGATCGTATCGACGAGGTCATGCGCGATGAATACATCAGCGAGGACGACGACTTCCGCGATGCCGAAGAAAGGTCCATCGTCTGGGCAACAGACGAAGAAGACATCGACGCGCACGACACCGAGTTAAACGGCATGATAGCGCAGGCCGCGGGCCTTGCGCCCCCTATCGTTGACGAAAGCTTTCGGAACCCGTTAACGGGTGAGCTCCGCTGCATGGAGCCATACGATGGCTACGACGACTGGGGCAATGAGTACGTCACTCATACTCCTAACCCTAAGCAAGTTACTAACAGCGCTTTAACAGCCGCTTCTAACTTGCACAACGGCGCTCGGACATTTGTAAATGTACTTAGTAGCGGCTTGAAAAATGTACAATGTATTCATTCGCGCGATTTCGCTGCATGCTCACGTTGTAAGGGTAAAGGAAAAAGTCGCTTTTCAGCGAATGAGTGGCTACTGGACTCAGGTGCATCTTTGCACATTACAAATGACATAAGAGACTTCTCAGAATTCGAGTATCTCCAGACTCCTATCCGTACTCAAACGGCACAACAAGGAGCGGTAGGAAGCATTATTGCTAAAGGAACTGTGTTCCTAAACTACCAAATAGACGAACAATGGCTGCAGACGCGCCTATATCCAGTCTATTACATGGAAAATTGCTCGGCTCGTCTCTTGTCATTGGGGATGTTCCTCCAAGACGGACTAAACTTGCGCGCAACAGCGCAGCATATCAGTCTGTATGAACCAGGAGCGCGGAAACCTTTATTCAGGTTTATACCGCAGCATCCGGACACTACCACCTTCACCCTCGTGGCTGAATCGGGTGAAAACGTTCAGAATATTTATGTGAACGTAAATGAAGTCGATTATTCGACTATGCATCGCCGTTTCGCGCACCCCTCTAAGGACGTGCTTGCAAAGGCGAAGGAGCATACGTCTGGATTTCCCAGAAAGGTGGAGATTCCTAAGGACTCACCGATATGCCAAGGATGTGCAAAAGGGAAAATGCACTCTAAGTCTTTCCCGCCGTCCAACCACCGGGCAAAGGTACCGTTTGAACTCATTCATTCGGATTTAAAATCCTTCCCAGTAGATTCCTATCATAAGTACAAGTACTACATACTGTACTATGATGACGCTTCATCGCACGCGTGGACTGTAAATCTGCGCAAGAAATCTGCAGCGATTACAGCCACAAGGCAATTCCTAGCCATGGTAAAAACTAAATATGGAAAGACAGTGCAGAAGTGGTTGTCTGATGCAGGGGGAGAATATGTCTCCGCTGCATTCAAAGACCTTCTAAAGGATAATGGCATAGAGATCCTTCAGAGCTCGCCGCATACTCCTCAGGAGAATGGCAGAGCTGAGCGTTTCAATAGGACACTCATGGACAAAGCAGAGGCAATGCGCCATGATGCTTGTCTACCTCCATCCTGGTGGGAATTCGCCGTGGATCATGCAGTCCATGTTTACAACAGGATGCCAATTCGTCGCCTTAATTGGCTTACCCCCTACGAATTGATAAATGGCGAGCCACCATCTGTGGCGCACCTGCGCGTTTTCGGCTGCGGTGCGTACGTCTTTATACCCAAGGACGTTAGAAAAAACGGTCTATCGCCCAAATCGGAGCTGATGATTTATCTTGGGGGAGATGGCTCTACAGAGCGCACTGGCGGATGGCTCTTCATGAGAGCACCAGATAATGTTTTGTTCAGATCATCCACCGCGATGTTTGACGAAACTATGTTTCCTAAGTGCCCCTTGACAAATCGTCGGGGTACAACTCGAGTTTGGCCACCTCGAGAAGAAATGATCCCAGAAAATCAACCAAATACCACACCTCAGGTAGATGAGGATGATGATGATGATCATCCAAAACATCACCTTCCTAAAAGGGGAAACAGTCATATTCATGACGATGAGCAGGAGCTGCAGGATGCGCCCGTAGACCCAGTACCGCCGCCCCATGCACCGGTAGAACACCCTGCGCCCCCAGTGGAGCCGCGACGTTCAGCAAGGGAGCGGAGACCAGTAACTCGTAGAGGTAATGTCTATGGAGAGCAGCGGAAGCCCCAAGACATAGTAAAGGACATCGAAAATCAGGGGAGATGGAAAAAGATGGTCGGTGAGGATGCGGGTAGCTCCCGTACCAAAACCGGACCACAAAGGCAGCAAAGACAACAGGTTCCCGGACCTAGTTCTGCGCCAAATCCTCCTCCACGCGACGAACCTGTCGAGTCCGCCCCATCCGATGAGGATGAAGCACAAAGCGCTGAGTTACTACTGGCAGAATTATGCCGGGAAGGGGGAGTTAAGTTAGTCGAGTTGCTGCTTACAAAAGCGCTACCCACCCTCGACAACGATCTACCAGACGGGACCAGCCCGAGAGAATGGTCATTCCGCGATATACTAAAGCTACCCAAAAAGGAGCTTGAGGAGTGGATGGCAGCGTGTCGCGAAGAACTTGAGGCACTTCGCAAGCGCAATGTCTATGAACTGGTTGACCGTCCTAAGGGACGAAAGGTCACTAAAAACCGCTGGGTATTCGACGTCAAAACTGACGGTCGTAAAAAGGCCAGATTGGTTGCCAAGGGTTACTCCCAGATTGAAGGCCTTGACTATGATCAGGTTTTCTCTCCAGTAGTACGCTTTGAGACTGTACGCCTAATCCTCGCCTTAGCTGCGCTTGAGGATATGCACGTCTCCGGACTAGACGTCCGTAATGCCTATCTCTATGGCAAGCTCGACAAGGAAATATATATGGAGCAGCCTGAAGGCTTTGCAGTACCAGGCCAAGAGCACAAAGTACTCCGGTTACTTCGCGCTCTCTATGGACTTAAGCAGGCAGGGCTTGCGTGGTGGCGCACCCTCAATGAGTCCCTAACGGAACTTGGCTGCAAACGCCTTGTATCCGATGCCGGAATATTCGTCTATAGGACAAAAGATGGTCGCTTCGTGCTGATCATTGTCTATGTAGACGATGCCATATTCTGTGGCAAGGATAAGACCCTAGTCCTTTCATTAAAGGACCGCTTCATGAAGAAGTGGGAGTGTCGCGACTTAGGCGACGTCAAGGAATTTCTGCGCATGCGCATAACTCGGAAAGGCCGCGAAATCCATTTGGATCAATGCGCCTACCTTGAGAAAGTGCTGCAGCGCTGTGGCATGCAGAACGCTAAATCTGCGCCAACTCCACTCCCTGCTGGATACAAACCTGTTGCCAATACTGGCACAGCTGATCCAGCACTTCGAAGCAAGTACCAGACTGTCATCGGTTCCTTGCTATACCTAATGCTTGGAACTCGACCTGACATTTGCTACGCCGTGACATTACTTGCGCAATTTGCAGCAAATCCGTCACAGGACCATTTAAACAGAGCGCTGTATATCTGCCGCTACTTAATTGGTACAAAATCCTATGCGCTAGTTTATGAAGGACAAAGCGGCAATGGATTATTGGCGTGCACTGACTCTGACTGGGCAGACAGCCCAGAAGCCAGAAAGTCACGGTCTGGGCACTTTTTAAAGTTCGCGAACGGCGCGTTCAGTTGGCTGTCTAGAAGACAGAAGACAGTTGCTCTGTCGTCCACTGAAGCTGAGTATATGTTGCTGAGTGATTGCTCGCGACAAGTAGCTTGGATAAAGATGCTCCTGGAAGAGATCGGCTACAAGCTCGGACCGCTGCCTATCTGCTCGGACAATCAGGGAGCAATATTCATTAGCTCCAATCCCATCACGGAACGTCGGTCTAAACACATTGACATTCGCTACCACTACGTGAGGGAGCTAGTAGAAGACAAGAAAGTCGAAGTCTTCTACGTAAGCACTGATGACAATCCGGCAGACTTGTTCACTAAGAACCTGGGTCGTATCAAGTTCCTCAAATTCAGAGGAATGCTCGGACTAAGATTTTACGATTAGAAGTCCAGCATAGTCGGCTGCACTATGCGCCATTTAATGCTTGCGCGCATCTACCGCTGCACTTAGCAAGGGGGAGTGTTGAACAATAGAGAGCGCCTAACTAGGCAGCCGAGTTCACACACCAGTACTCCGGGTAACAGGAGTAACACATGCATTGTAGATAGAATCACATGCATCGGGATTGGTACTATACAGTAGCTTAGTCAGACGGTCTCCTACATGTATATAAGGACCCCTGTAGTGTAGTACAATCCCAAGTCGCTCAACAGCAACTTTGTGTGCATCAAGCCTCACCAGCTAACAAACCAGGTAAGCTAGCGTCCCGCTACACTGCGTAAGAGTAGCCTGCTCGTCATGTTTTTGCCGCTATGCTCACCCTCTAGCTCACGGAACGCAAGCAAATAGTTGTGTCCCTCCAACTTCACCTTCCCAAACTCCTCTTCGTGTTTCTGATCCTCGACCGCAATATGTGCCGAGACAGCGAAGAACGAAAAGAGCTCCCGGCTACTCCAAGCATCACATGTTACTGAAACGCGGCCTGGCGAATTCTGTCCCCAAAGCAAGGTTAGATTTGCTACACCTAAACTGTCTATACACTTACCTGGAGTTCCCACCTAATATTGGTGGTGGCTTGTCGTGCGAGCTGTAGGACAACACTTTTGAGTTTGTCCTTATGAGGTATGTCTCCGTCACTGATCTCTGGTGACAGGTATAAGAGAAGCCGCCAGAACGCAGGGCACTCAACAGCATTAAATGACTTATACAGGTAGTAGCAAGTCCATTGAGTAACGGCAAGTACCAATGGACAAATTCCAAGCATACCTGATCATCTACTGCAGCCCACTGTGCGATGTGAACCTGAAGTCCCTCGCGGGTGACTGGTTCATGTGCATGCGAAGTAGCATCGGAGTCCGTGCCCGCAGAGGACCCTGTCCGTGATACCCTTGTCAGATGCTTGATTCGGCAGATCTCACCCCACGTAAGTTCATGCTTGTTCTTGAGGTGAGTCCGTAGTGTTGTTGTGGTTCCACCGGAAGGGTTATTCTTGAAGACCTTCCATGTCCTAGAAGACAGTAGCTAAGTGATCATTAATGGCTCAGAAGGCGGTACTCACCGGCAGAGTTTGCAGCCAACATAGGGTGTTTTAGGCTTCGCATATATGGTGACTTCAGATTCGGAGGCAGGCTTCTCTGCTGGCTCCTCCTTCGTCGCAAGCGGACGAAAGAAGTACCAGACTTCACGTGCTCCATTCGTGTTGTCCTCAACACCTGACAACCGCGATGATACGGAGGCAAATGACTCCGGGACGTGCTCTGGTAGTGGTGTATCCACCAGACGCAATGGTCCCACTCCCGCAATTGCTGATGTACTCACAGGAGCTGTAACGTCATACGTGCGGCGACGTTTCGCTGTGCTAGTGGATGTGTGATCATCTGTTGCACGTTCTGGGCCTCTCTTGCCACTACGACTTGATGAAGATGCTTGCAAGCTACCAGGTGGTGGCGGCATAGGTGGGACAGATGGGGGATACTGTGGTGGATATGGTAGCAGGGGATGCAGCGGCAGTGGGTATGCTGAAGGTGCAGGCGCAGGGCCATTAAGATGTGGGCCAGGCTCGAAGTGACCTTGCGAGTAGAGCAAAGACTGGAGAGCAGCAGGCTGGGGTGGGGGACCTGCTGGCAGCATGCCGGTGGGTTGATATGGTGTCGAGGACGTAGCTGGAAGCACATTGGCAGGGTGATATGGTGCCAAGGACATAGCCTGTGGTGGACCGGGAAGAGTACAGTTACTGTGGCCAGTTGAGCCGCAGCGCGGGCACGGTATACACTGCATGGGGCTTGATGACCTGCATACCTGAACGTATATATGCAGCGCACTCACAACATTTTCTGTCCCATTATTTCGTCATTCTCTGTCATGTTTCGGAGTGCAACATTCTTGCGAACAGTTGGGGTGGCGGCGATGCCCTGATACTGCACTCAGTGGGCGGGACGCGACCCAACGCGTTGCATCGCACTGTTTACCCGTGACCGCAGCTGCCTCTGGCAGCCAATCCCTCAACAGCCCGAGTGTTACGTCAGCACCCCACCGAACAACTCGAAGACAACTCATCACTCGCCGCGCCTCGCCTCGGATCTGCGAGTTGCACAGCTCGAAGTGTCGAGTCGAGGCGAGTTCCGAGTTAACTCGCCTCTGCAGAAACACTATCTGTCACACGGTGGTAACAGTCTGGCTCCGCCTGGCCCAACCGCTGCTTACAGTCCAATGAGGGAGGAAAGTCACTGACAAGGGCGACAATGCAGCCCGCAAACAGCCACACCGCATCTGCTCCTTGACCTCGAACCACCACCATCTCCGGTAGGCGCCCACTTATTGGAGCCCATCTATCTACCCTCCCCCCTCTAATTCACCCTCGTTTCCTCGCGTCAAGGCCGTCCAACTCGGCCCCCACTTTCACTACTGCCGACCAACTCGACACCACGACATAATCCCTCTTTCCCCTGGGTTTGAGGACCACAAAACACCTCACCTTGCTGTTGCCAACCAAGTGTCATCGATCGCAACTGTCGACTCCCACGTCCCACTTTAGGCTCCACGGCCTCACCTCTCCTTCCCCCTCTTGCTGTCGCAGTAACGTGCCCTAGACCCCAGTGGCGAAATGCACGGGAGACTCCCTTGTGTGAGTCTGTTGCGCGAAGTCGGGAAGCAAGCTCCGGGGCGCCTTTGGCCCCTGGGATAAATCCGTATTCTGTGAGGCACCATAGGGAGGTGGAAGTAGAGGAGTTGCATGTGGAGGGAGGCTCGGGTCCAACTGTGGAGGTGGGGAACCTAATGTGAACAACACCAGCACCGTCGCCCTCGCTGGAAGGTGCTACGTGCTGCCCATAGGTTCACCCCCCGCTTTTCATTCTGGTAGCGGAGAAACAACAGACAAAGAAGAGAAGTGCCAGAAGTGGCCTGGATGATACGACAATGAGGAGGGCACATAGTATTCATTATTCCTATGACATTCATTTCCTATGTGGCATAAGCCCCTCACCCTGCTGGTCCCCGAGGGGGGCCTACAAGTTGAAAACGAGGACCTGGACCAGGAGTGTCCGTACCTATGAAGGAGGAAGCCTAGTTCGCCCACCAGGGCATCAAGTGAACAGCGGGTGGATGCTGGAGCAGGGAGCCACAAGGCGTAGAATAGGTCCTGACTGATTTTCCTTGTAGTTATGGTCTCTGCATGTACTTCGAGTACGGAGCGTAAACAATCAGAATTAAAAATAAAAATAAATAAAAACAGCCACACCGTCCGCCGCCACATCCAAATCGTGATCAGTTCTCGATTAAAACTCCGCACATATCTTGTGGCTGCATGTGCCCATTTTCGCGACTTGCCCCTCGGGCTGGGCGATCATGAAATGACATCATGCGATCACGGTTGCCGTCGTGACTGATGGCCAGCAAAATTCAGTTGGCGAAATAAGTTCTAATTGAGTAGGACTACTGACTCGTTGGCGATGGTTCTAACTCACTATTGGTGCTGCTACACGCAGTCAAAACAGATAGTACACAACGGTCGCGTTGCAACAGACGGATCCCGAGCCTCATGAGCGAACATATGGCTGGTACACGTGTCCTAGAGCAAGATAGCATTGGTAATACATGGGTAATCCAGGCGATAAAAATATGTGTAATGCGTGTCATGAGCAGTCGTAAGCAACGTCGTCAGTGTGTAGAGAGGGTAGACGCGAATCGTAGCGGCGGCGGCGGCAACAGCAAGGCTACACAGGGATGCACATTCTTCAGGCGTTGGAAACGCGGCCAATGAGATGTACGGCGACGAAAAGGAAAGGCGAATAATGAGGTATATGGAGACATACAAGTCCCTTTGCTGAAGCCATAAAAGACGAGTGCCAAGGAGTGCCAAGGAACGATGGTAGCAAGTTACTTTCTGGGCGAGCTCAAAGGTGAGTTCATCATGACTGACGAAGCAGGTCGTTCGAGCCGGCTCCTGAGCCGCTCGATTTCTCTCTCCAAGCTACACGGCCAAAGTCAGCGACAAGGTCAACTACATCTGGCAGTGTCACTCACTTCAATGCCTTCTGGCGCAGGTCGGCATTCTCTCGTTCTGCGCGGCGTTTGGCTAACTGGAGGTTGTTCTCGGAGGTTTGCTACATTCGTGACAATTATCAGAGCTACCCGTATGTTCGTAGGCACTACTCACCAACTCATCCATGGCTTGCCTCATGCTCGAGATCTTGCCCTCGTACGATCGAACTTCCTCCTCCATGCGTTGCCGTTGCCGCTCTGCCTCTGCCAGCTGGAACTTCGCGTCGCGCGCAGTCTTATCGACGGAACGGTGGAGACGCGAGCTGTCTTTGGAAGTTTGGTTTATTTGGTTGGTCAACTCTTCGATGCGACTTTCGAGCCGGCGTGAGGTATTCGACGACGGTCGTGGTACATTGAGTGACCTCGTCTCGAGATCGACGATTCGTAGATTGAGCTCCTTGATCTGCTTCTCGAGGTTGGCCTATCAAGGAGCGCACAGATGTCAAGCGTCAAGCCTGAGTAGTATGAGCAACATACGTTCAGCTTGTCCAGCTCTGAGTTTTCGACTCGTGTCTTGCCAAGCTCGACCTGGCACTCCGTCGCATATCCCTCTGCCTTCTTCATGCGTTCAAACGCCATTGCCACTCGATCATCCTGCTCCTCCAACGAACGCTCCAGGTCTTGCTTCTCAAGCCTTAGCCTCTGCAGTTCTGTCTCGGACGAGACTTTACTAGTATCTACAGAGTCAAGCTTGATTGACTCAAGCTCCGCTTGTAGTGCACGGCGGGCCTTCTGGAGGAGTGCACGATCCGCTTCGGCGTCATTCAGCACGCTTCGTAGCTCGCGAACTTGTGAGTGAAGAGAGACGATCTGCGATTGCTGTTCAGCTTGCGCGGCAGTCGAGGATTCGTATGCCTTCGTGAGGTCCTGGATCTTGGTATCTAGGCGCTCCTTGTCTTTCTTCCACGAGCCACCATTGTACACCTCTTCGTCGTAGCGAAGTTGGAGCTCGTCATAGTCTGACCGGATCTTCCTGTTCTCTTCGCGTAGCCTGCTCATGCTATCACGTTGCGATTGCAGTTCTGAGTGTTCACAATGTTAGAGCGAGATCAAAGCTATATACTACGCGTTTACCTTCACTCAATTGTGCGAGTTCCGCTGTATACCGCTCGCATGAGCATACTGTATTTTCAACAGGAGATAGTGGAACAAAATACCCTGGTACTTTTTACGCGTCTGATCGGCGGTGAAGTCGCGCTCTGAAAGCTCTTCTTGGTGGTTTCTGCGTTCGTCTTCCATCTCTTCCGCTAGACGTTGGCGCAGGAGTTGCAAGTCAGACGACTCCCGTCCTTCTTCATCCAGCCTAGCCTCAAGATCACGAACGCGCTCCTCGGCAGTCTTGAGCCTTTCCTCTGCTGCATTCCTCTCAGCGACGATATCCGCATGAGCTTTCTCCGCATCCGCAAGTGCACGACGAGCTTGGGAACACATCAGTTGATAGTCTGAGCAGAGGCCATGACCGAACGTACATATTGACTCTGCGCGGGCAATTTTGGCCTTCGCAATCTCGGCTTCCTCCAACCTCTTGATGTAGGATTCCACTTTGACCTTGTAAGTCTCAACAGCTTCTTGAAGCTCTGTTTCCAATACTGCGTCAAGCAGGGCGTCAGTCAAATGGTTCTTGTCAATGCTCACCGGAGTGGATTGTAGAAGAGGCGGAGGAAGTGATCTCTAGCTCTTGAAGACGTGACTGAAGCTCCCGCCTGGCGTCTACAAACGAATGAGCACACGATCGCCAAAGAAGGTAGTGTGACCTACTCGATTCACCATTCTTAGCCACAATCTCTACCTCTAGTCGATCCTTGAGATCTCCAACCTCAGCCTGCATCTGCTTTTTCGTCGTCAGGAGTTCCTGGACCTGTCGGCGCTGATCTTCGAGCTCAACAGCTGCCGCACGATGCTGGACGACTAAGGCTTTGCGAGACTCCTCCAATCTTGTATAGCTCTCGCGCTCCTGCTGGATAGTCGCCTGGAACTTGTCCCACATTGCCTGAACACCGTTTAGTTGGGCTGCCTCAGCTGCACGCCTAGCTTCTGCCTCGTCTTCGAGCAACTCTGCGAGCCGGGCGTTCTCCTTCGCGAGACGAGCGCGATATAGCTCAAGCGACTGCTTCGAGCCGTCGGAGTTCTCAAGCTCAGCAGTCATTTCCCGAAGAGATTGCTCGAGGTACTGCCGTACGCGAGTGGAAGCGGCGACTTGAATCTCCAGGATCTGCACCTGTTGCTTCAGTGTGTTGACCTGTACTTGCCTATTGTCCTGAAGACGAGCAGCTTCGGGCTGAGAGTCCTTACGAGAGCGCGTACCGTTGGCTTGCGCGATAGAGCGCTTTGACGGAGTGAGGCTAGCGAGTGAGCGGCCATCTGACCCAGTTGTGTGACGTCGAACGGACATCTCTCTCTCCATTTCCTCGTCCGCAAGTTCGAGCTCTCGGAGCAGGCGGGAGCGGAAGGAGTCATCTTTGGGACCACTGCTCATGATCAACCTGCGTATCTCAGCATGTTGACGGTCGACGTGCTCCTTGATCCTGGCGGCCGTAGTCTTCGAAGCTTCAGCGTCTGCAAGCTGTTCTTCCAGCTGTGAGATCCGAGCTTCGTATTGCCGCTGTAGCTTCGCGGCGGAATTGGGCGCGTCAGCTTCATCAGCAAGTCTTGTAAGCTCCAGTTCGAGGTTATCCTTCGCCTTCTGGACGTTACCGAGTTGCACAGCGGCATCGGACACCTGACTTTGAGTGAGCTCCAGATCGTTCTGCAAGCGCTTGACGTGAAGCTCTGCAGCCTCTCTGGCTCGACGCTCCTTTTCCAGAGCGGCGAGGGCCTGCAGGGCCTTGTCCTCTTCGGCCTTAATCTTCTTGTCTTTAGCGCGAAGCTGCAGCTGTTCGTTCTCCCTGTCCCGAACGAGATCCTCCGCCTCGATCATGAACTTGCTTCGGGCCTTCTCAAGGGATCGAATGTACGCCTCTCTCGCCAGTAACTCTGCCTGAGCGTCTTGCAATTGTCGGTCGGTAACCCGCTTAGCTTCTTCCAAGACGTGAACGTGCTCCACGATTGTCTTATCCTGGCGAGCCTCCAACTGTTTCACCTCCCACTCACGCGCTTTCAGATCGTTGAGTGCTTTGTTCAGCTCGCGGTCAAGCTTGGTGTTCACGTCCTTCAACCTCGCAATCTCCTGCTTCTGGGAAGAAACCGACTTCTCGAGCTGGCTCCGCTTCGCCGATTCGTCGCTAAGCTGCTTCTTGAGCGTCTCCAGCTGTCGATCATGCGCCCCCTTCTCTCGTTCGAGCTGGAGAATGACGTCTTCAGAGTCCTCAAACTTGCTCTGCATCGTCGTAAGTTGGCGCTCGAGGTGCTATTGACGCCGTGTTAGCTCTGTGCTGTGGTCGAAATAAGCCACTGACCTCCTTCTCCTTCAAAGCTTCACCCAGTTGACCATCTGTATCGATCTGCCTAGTCCGAATAGCCTGCAAATCAGACTCTAGGCTGCGTCGCGCTTTGACGGCCTCTGCTAGGGACGTCTCGGTCGCTTTGAGCTCAGAACGGATGGACTGTTCTCGCTCGGACAGCGAGCGATGACTCTTCTCCAGAGATGTGTGCTCTCGAGTGAGGGTGTCGAGATCAACCTTGAGCTTAGTCTGTCCCTCTAAGGCAGATCTCCGTGCATCCTCAAGCTCTTGTGAAAGCTTGCTCGCCTGTGCACGCAGATTACCGAGCTCCTGCTCTTTGCTCTTCTCTACCTCAGAGCGACGTGTCTCCTCGTTAGTCTTCGCCGCTAGTACGGTGCGCAGTTCGTCGAGCTCCTCCTGGAGTTTAGCTTGCGCGGCAGCGTCGCGGTCGCGGTCGGAACGTTGCGCCAGGAGTTCAGCAGTCAAAGCATCTACCTTGCCCTGCAACTCGCTGATCTGTTTGAGCGAGCGACCACGCTCGGCCTTCGACTTGTCCAGTTCATCTGATAGACGATCCGCTTCCTCCTCCTTGGCCTTGATCATCGCCGAGTAGTCAGTCGCTGTGCGCGCCAGCTCTGTAAGTTGATGCTTGGCCTGTCGAGCCTCTTCCTCCAAGCTATCGGCTTTCTCACGAAGTGCGTCCCTGGAAAGCTCGGTCAGCAATGGTCGGCTAACATGAGTGCATTCATACCTGTTCCGGGACTCCGTAGTAAGCTTGGTCCCTAGATCAGAGAGGGAAGACTCCATCCTCTCCTTAGTACGAGCCAAATCCTCCTCTTTCTGAACTACGAGGTTTTTGAGCTCGTCACTCAGTTTCTCCAGGTTGTCTCGCTCGCCCTTGATCGCGTCGATCTCTTCTTGAGCAAAATCAAGCTGTTCGTTGAGTCCAACTTCTCGACTCTCCCAGTCTTGCTGTTCTGCTTCCAGTCGTACAAGGTGCTCGGCTGCCTGATCAAATGCCTGTCGAAGCGTCTCGTGCTTCTCCTCGCTCTCCTTCTGGAGCTTGAGCGCTCGATCAAGTTGAGAGTCGAGGGTATCAAGATCTGCCTGCAGCGCTGCGACCTCCTCTTCGAGTTCAGACTCTCGTTTCTTGCTACGGTCCAGCAGCGAATCCTTATCCAACGCTAGAGCTCGTTCTGCTTCGAGGTCCTCCTCGACCTTACGCTTCTCAGACTCCAAACGCATCTTAAGGCCCTCCAATGCCTCCTTCTCGCGCTGATCCCGTTCAGCACGTTCCTTGGCAAGAACAAGCTCGGCTTCCTTCTTCCGTAGCTCGTCGTCATTGCGGGTTGCGGCAAGCAGAGGTCGGACCTGGTCTTCTAGTCAGTAAAGCAGCCTAAACCAGCATGCCCATCCATGAATTTGTACCTTTGTGTATAGCTGCCACCATGGCCAATCACGCAGCTCTCCGTACACACGGGCATTTCTTTGAATGGTACGAACAGCGAGGGCACGGTTAAGGATCTTCTTCATCTGCCGCCTCGCCGTCCACTTCCTTGCCACCGCCTGGAGTCGCGAGAAGATGTCAAAGAGCAGGGCATCGCGGCGCTCCTCGAGCTCGGCAAGCACGCCCGCCTTGAAGAAGATCTTCGATGTGCCGATGCGGAAGTTAGTCTTGTCAAGTTCGAGCGCGTCGACCATGCGTAGGCACGCCTTCCGGCCGTCCATGTACCCGCGTGGGATGACGCCGGGTGTGAGCACCTCGTAACGCTGACGGAACTCCACGAACGGGAGCCGGTTCGGGTACCCGAGGCGCGCGATACGGATGCCCTCGAGCACACCATTGCACCGCAGTTGGTCAAGTACGAGCGGCACGTCCACACGCCCCGGTTTCTTGTGTGTGTTGGGCACGATGCATCGGACAAAGTGTGGCTGAGTCGCCTGGAGCTGAGCCATGAGGCCCGCAAGCTGCTCCTTGTGCCGCTGGCCGACCGTCCTGAACGCGCCCTTCTTCGTGAGCCGCTTCTTGCCCATCGTTAGCGCACCCACGATGGACGGAGCCTCGCCAAACTCTGCGAAGAGCGACGCAACGTAGCGTTCAGAGGAGGCTGCAAGTACGCGTGTGAGGTTATCATTGAGCGGGTCTTTGTTCTTCTCGAGCCAGCCGTCCGTCCGGTACTCGACGCGCCCGGCATAGTGGTTGATGATGAACCCCTGTTCGAACCGCGCGGGCTCGTACTTCGAGCTCCCGAGATGTGCCACTTCACCCGGCAAAGGTTCGGTCGCCCAAAGAGTGTTCAGCTTATTCGTAAATGTCAGATCTGTTGCCTTGGGCATGATACACTCCTCGTCGAGCAAGCTGAGAATGCCGATCGCGGTACCGCTCGTTTCGATCAGGTCGATCGTGGGCTGGAGGTCCAACCCGAAGTTGACGTAGTCCCATTCAATGCCCTCACGCGTGTATTCCTCCTGCTCGAGGGTAAACATGTGGTAGTTGAAGAACTGCTGCAGCTTCTCGTTCGTGTAGTTGATCAGCAGTTGCTCGTACCCGTTCACATCGAAGATCTCGAAGCCAGCGATATCGAGCACGCCGATGAACGTCGATTTAGACGACGGGCGGTCGAGCGCGCGGTTGACACGGTCGACCAGCTTTCCAAACGACTTCTCGTAGAGCGTCTTGCAAAGCGCCGAAAGCTCGTCCAACGTTTGCTGCTGCGTCCGCGCTTGGGTGATCCACTCGCGCCCAGCAAGAACGCGTGGCCTGAGCACAGCCCTCGTGAACTCCGGGACAGGTATACCCAAGAGGTGGCAGACACGCTCCGCTTGCGAGGGATCAGGCATGACCGCGTCGTTAGAGCGTGTCTCTGTAATCGTGATATTGCCTATGTGTAGGATGGCTGCGACGACGCGGAATAGGTCGAGCTGCTCTGCGGCAGTGAAGCCGACCGTCTCCAGTGCATTCTATGACAGCTACTTAGCACGGCCCATGCGTTACACCACTCGTACATACCTTCAACAACGCCCACTCCTCCTTGTCGTCGATCCCGTCGACTTCTCGCCGACTCTTGTTAAGGTACTCATAATTCTCGAGATCGCCATCCAAGAGTAACGTCTCTGTGTGAGAGGCCAAGTGAGCACACCGTCAAAAGAGCATTCCGTGCATCACACCTTTTATACTGCCGCCACCTTCCATCAGCTGGTAGAATACATGGAAGCTCCGCTCTGCTTCGCTGCGGACTACGACTCTGCTCTTCTCCAGCAAGTACCAATCGATGTTAGCTCCCGCAATGCTGCCATCGGGGGAAAAGCTGATTCGGATGAACTTTCCGAAGCGACTAGAGTTGTTGTTCCGCTGGGTCTGTGCATTACCAAACGCCTCGAGGATTGGATTGGCTTGCAAGATCTGGCGCTCGAGTAGCCCAAGACGGTCCTTCGCGGTGAAGCCTGAAGCAGACGAAGAGAGGCCCTTGCCATGCTTCCGAGACGAGCTACTCCGAGGCAGGCCTGACGTCGGCATGACAGAATTGAAAGAATTCGAATGAGTTAGTGAGGGTGACTGCGAGTGTGTGGGGGGCGGATGCGCGTCGGTGGCGATCGCTGCGAGGTACTGTATGACCTTCTTCGTGCTCTCTGTCTTGCCTGCACCCGACTCGCCGCTGGGCGCACGTCAGTACATAGGAAGAATCATAGTCGCATGGAGCATACGTGATCAGGATACTCTGGTTCTCGCGTTCCTCGCCCATGTTGATCCATGCTCGCTCAGCAATCGCGAATATATGGGGCGGGTTCTCATCCCGCCGCTTGCCACGATATTGGTGGATGATGGCATCCGAGTAAAGGGGGAGATGCTGGTATGGGTTGATAGCTACCAAGAATAAGCCGGAGTATGTCTGTGGTGTATTGTCAGCGGTGATGGTATTCCGCAGAATGACTGTGGCACTCGTGCGGGACGGGGCAATGGTCTGCGCATGAGGAAGGAGCACTCACATATATAGCACCAGAGCCATACCTTAGTCGTAGATTGTGTACAACACTTGCTTCGTTTAAAAATGTTAGGTCTGCGATATCGTCTACGCGGTCAAACTTGGGAGGGTTCATCTTCGAGAGCGCGTATAGCGGTAGTCTTCGTATCTTGGACCTCGCTTCAGTGTCTGGTGTTTCTACAAATGAAAGCACACACACCTCCCCTCCAGAAGCGATAACAACCTCGCCCACGTCCTCCTCCTCCCTCACTACCCATCCGGCCAAGTAGCCCTCCTTGTCGTCCGGAACCCATACCCACTTCTTCTCGTTGAATTCGGCCTGGAGCGCGGCTGCTCTTGCGGCGGCCGCGCTTTGAGATAATCGAGGAGCAGGCATTGTGCCGTGCAGAACGTTGCACGGTGAGTGCAGGGTCTAGTGGTTGAACTCAGTGCGAAAGCGACGCGTCGCGGTTATCCAAATCCGGAAGTTCTCCACGTGCGTGTGTAAGTGTAAGTGCAGCAAGCCCATTGCATTATTACAGTGATCTCACTAACACACTCGCTACACTATAATGACAGCAACATATAGTCACGAAGCGTTGAATTGTATTCTTGAGACACTCGTGCTTTAAGCTGAAGTACGAGTGCCGCGCATTGTAGCACATGACCTTGGCGCGTCGCGCTTCAAGACCTCCTCGTCCCGACTTGTGAACAAACGTCGCGTCTCTACTCCTGCTTTTACGCCCAAACCGCTCCCCGAACTCGTTTTCCTGTCTTGAATACGAAGGTGGTCCATCTGTGGAGGGCCCGCCGGATCGTAGATGCTAACGACATGGACGTCACCACATATTCTTCAACGGCGGGCCGCGCGATGGTAGAAAGTCACGTCATTTGGAGGCAGTCTCAAACTGTTCCTTTCTTCAAAGAGGCACCAAAGGGGCTAGGGACATTCACTAAAGGTGCGGAACTTATTGCAGTCTGTCTGCTCTCTCTTCTTCAGTCTTTGTTGAGTGGTGCGCTCACGCACACTGAGCCACTCGCACACGTATCTCGTCCCAAGCCGCTTGTTCGCGAGCAAGGACCACGCCGTTACTGAGCTAGATACAGGGCACTCCGGGCATTCTCATACTATCCGACTCGTGCACGTATTTGTTGGCCAGCCTACATCGTATCTGAAACGTCACTCACACGATCTCATTTGCATATCTACAGTGCTGTAGTCCAGAGCTCTAGCTCATTCGGTGTCCAGTATGTGGTGACCTGTTTGTTACCTCTCTACCTCATTGCCCTTTCGTTTATTCTCGCTCCCGCCCACCATATGCATGAGCTCATATCCTATCCCAGGACGACGCACTTCCTCGTCAACCGACGACTCGAGTGTCGAGGACTACAACCCACATCCAGGACGTGCCCAGTCAGAATCAACTTTGCGTCGAGCTTCATCGTCCACGGCGCACACCAATCGGCGGACGGTTCGCCCCAACTCCGCATCCCCACCGGCTGGGAAAGACCCGGTGGACGCACTTCCTCTGGCGCCCCATCTCAACACCTTTGATGGGATGGTCGACGAGACCTTAACTACCGTTGAAGGGCTTTCGCGACGCCGGGCGGAATTCGGGATTAAACACGCTACGAAGCGCACACGAAGTAGCACGATCGCCCCCTCTAAAGTTGCACGAATTGAAACCGATCGTCGAGACCCGCTTTGCGCTATCCGGAACCATAGTATTGAGAGGGCCCGCGTGGCCAAGGCCACGAAATCGAAGGATCCGCACCCTGCAAGAAGCTTGGGTGCGCCATCGAGAGGCCGCGAAGATGCTGGCGCGACGGGTGCAGAGCGTCTCTCCGGGAGCACGCGTGGGGAGAGGATGCGCGTTCCTCCCGGGAAGTCAGTAGTCTCAGCGGAATTCAGTGAACGGCAGAACCCGCTTCCACCCTGGCCTTCACAAGCAACGCCGCCAGGATTGGTCATGCCGCCTCCCAGAGCAACATTCGCTTCACCGCCGCAGGCGCAGCTCACGCCGCCTGCGGACAACCCCCCACGCAGGAGCCATGCACTTCCAGTTACGGTGATTCCGTTGCAACCGCATGCACCTCCTCCACAACCCTCGCAGCTTGCCGTGAAGAAAAAGACCTTGGGCATGCGACCCTACAGAACGGGGGCCTCGTCCCCGTCTTTATCCCAGCGACCGTTCAAGGTCCCGCTCCCCCGCGTGCCCCCGGCTAAGACTGCGTCCGGTACGGGTGGCCAGGCTCCGCAGCCTGAATTGCCGAACCCCCCTACTGCTTGCGCGAATGCAGCGAAGACCGCAGCGCCGATCACCCCTGAAGACACGCCGCCGCGTGTGAAGCCATACGAAGGCGGAGGGGGCGAGGACGAAGCGATGAAGGACGCGGACTCGAGCATGAACTACCCCTTCGACGAAATTGACCAAGAAATGCTCAATGCATGCAGTATCTATGACCACTTGTGAAGTTTACAACATACTCGGATGGTATGTACCTGCGTCATTCCGTCAGTCAAAGCACTCACCCATGTTTGAGCAGACATTATTGTGACCTGCAGGGCCAGAGTAGCCCTCCATAGCCACTGGTCCCGGACCATAGTCCTTTGTGGTCTCTTGAGAGACCGTACCCATCTGGCAATGTCTGAAACGACATTGATGCTGATGCCGTATGGAAACCAACTTTGTAGCTATGCATATGTACATGCAGGATACGTGATTGCACACATGCTCTACTAGTCTTACAGTTTTTTGAGCATTATGAAGTGCTCTTCATATCAAGTTCGGGCAAAGGCCCAGGCTGCACACGGATCCATCGGAAGTGACCCAGTACATATCAGACTCGACTCACGAACTCATTGCTGTGTGCAGCCCGGGCCTTTGCCGTAGCCAGTTGGACCATATGTTATGTTGGTTCACTTCATCCAATGAGGTATCTGATTGAGGGAATAGTTGGAGAGCAATAGTATCAACTGAGCAGAAATCGCTTACGGTGCTTTTTGAGCGTATTGAAACAAGCGCCCGGAGTCAGTGACTTGCAATTGGTCTGCGGCAATTCGACTTATTGAAGTTATTCTCTCCCATCTCTTACCTCGCCACCGCTGCTCGCCATGTACACTGTCGGTCGCGCATCTAGGGCTGCAATTGGAGGTAGCGGCGCACAGCGCGCTGTTCTTGTCGCAGGGCGACGTCAGGCAGCGGTACACGCCGTGAAGCGCAGAGCTCCTACCTTGACTAGGGCTATACATGCAGGTGCTCAGACAGACAGGGTGAGCACTGGTGATCTGCAGCTGTGGTCAACCGTATTGATGAGCCTTCAGGACACTATCACACGACTACTCTACTCTATCGGGACGAAGCGCGAAGTCGAGCGGTACCTCAGGATATTTTCTTCTTCTGCGGACTCCTCGAACCCAGCCAAATTTGCGGTCATCAAAATCGGAGGGGCTGTCCTCGATCAGATTGACGAGCTCGCGCTCAGCTTGAGCTTCCTCTACCGAGTGGGCTTGTACCCGGTCGTTCTGCACGGTGCGGGTCCGCAGCTCAACAGTATCATCGAGGCGGAGGGAGTGGTGCCGGACTACATTGACGGGATTCGAGTTACAGGTGCGTATATTCATGATCAATCATTCGGCTCGTCGCTGACTTTATACTATACCAGATGCGAAGACACTGCAAATTGCACGGCGCGTATTCCTCGAGGAGAACCTGAAGCTTGTCGGGGCACTTGAGAAGTTGGGCACACGTGCGCGTCCCATCACCTCTGGGGTGTTCACTGCGGACTACCTGGACAAGGACAAGTATGGTTTGGTCGGCAAGATTACGAAGGTCGACAAGCGTCCCTTGGAGGCCGCCATCCGGGCAGGGGCACTACCTATCTTAACCAGTCTTGCGGAGTCCGATGCAGGCCAGATTCTCAACGTCAACGCTGATATTGCTGCTGGGGAGCTCGGCAAGGAGCTCGAGCCCCTGAAGATTGTCTTTCTGAACGAGAAGGGCGGTTTGTTCCACGGCATCACAGGAGAGAAGCTCGACCTTATCAACCTTGACGAAGTGCGTTACATCGTTCATCATGTCTGCGTGTTTATCCTCATGATTATTATGCAGGAATACGACGAGCTTATGAAACAGTCATGGGTCAAGTACGGCACCAAACTCAAGCTTCGCGAATTCAAGGAACTACTAGACCACCTTCCGCGTTCGTCGTCAGTTGCGGTCATCAGCGCGGACATGCTCCAGAGGGAGCTGTTTACGGACAGCGGTGCGGGCACGCTTATTCGCCGCGGCTACAAATTGTTCAAGCACGGTACTCTTGAGTCTGTCGGCCCTGACCGCCTGCGCCAGGTCATCCACGACCGGGATCCAGACGTACTCTCCGGCGATGACAGCGTTGCAGGCGTTCTGAACCGCCTCAAGGAGACGCCCTACACTATCTACGGCGACGAGCCTCTCGACGTCGTCGCGGTCGTCTCCCACCCGTCAGGCGAGGTGCCTGTCCTCACTAAGCTGCTTGCGTCGCGCAACGGCATCATGAACGGCATCATGGACAATGTCTTCAACGCGATCAAGAAGGACCACCGCAAGCTGTTCTGGACCGCCCGTGCGGACGACGAGAACCGCGCTTGGCATTTCGAGCGTGCCGACGGGAGCTTCACGCGTGCGGGCAAGAGCCTCTTCTGGTACGGCGTGCAGGACGTGAAGGAAGTCGAGAACATCATCAAGGGCTATGAGGAGAAGGGCAGGATTAGCCGGTCGTTCCTCCCGGTAGGACCCTCGGCCCCTCCGCACCGCGCGCCCAGTGGTGCACGAGCGTACTCAACTCTCGCATGGCGAGCTGTTCCCGGATCGTCGCGCGGCTATGCTACTGCTGCGTCGTCCGTGTCCGCGGAGCCGAAGCGTCTTGCCTTGATCGGCGCACGCGGCTTCACTGGGCAGACGTTGACCACCCTGCTCTCCTCCCACCCTCACCTGGACCTCACCCACGTATCGTCCCGCCAGCTCGCGGGGTACTCCCTCGATGGGTATACGAAGGCCGAACTCAAGTATTCCGACCTCTCGGCCGCGGATGTCGAGCGCATGGAGAAGGACGGCGAGGTGGACGCGTGGGTCATGGCGCTTCCCAACGGCGTGTGCAAACCCTTCGTGGATGCCGTCGACCGTGGATCGAAGGAGCGCAAGACCGGTGAGCCCAGCGTGGTTGTGGACCTGAGTGCGGATTACCGGTTTGAGGACGGGTGGACGTACGGGCTGCCGGGTGAGAAGTCTCAGCCAACTGTATGAGCGTACTAGATAATAATATCTTGCGTTACTTGTCGTGTTGTCAGAGCTGTATGGGCGGTCTTCCATCCGCGCGTCAAAACGCATCTCGAATCCCGGCTGCTATGCCACCTCGTCGCAGTTGCTCGTTGCGCCGTTGCTGAAGCACCTCAAGTATGGAGCATGGCCTACGGTATTCGGTGCCTCGGGCTACAGTGGTGCGGGGACGGTGACGGGCCCGCCTGCAGCGGATGGACGTCCAACGACTTCCCCGAAAGTCACCCCAGAGAGCTTGATGGGTGGTATCAAAGCCTACTCCCTCACTGACCATATCCATGAACGCGAAGCAGGGCGCCACTTGTCGCGCCTTCTTGCTTCCGGAGCGAGCCCGATGAAGATTGCCTTCGTCCCGAACGTAGCGCCTTGGTTCAGCGGGATCATCTCCGTTCTTTCCATGCCCTTGAACGATACGGTCACCGCGAAGGACGTGAAGGTGCTATACGAAGAGAAATACAGCGGTGAGAAACTGATCACCATCAAAAAGGACGTCCCGGTGCTGCAGGATATCGAAAACAAACATGGTTGGACTGTCGGTGGATATCAAGTCCACAGTCAAGGCGACCGGGCCGTTGTTGTTGTAAGCGCTAGTCTTGCCTTCTGGCGCAATTGTAATGACACCGAGGACAGGGCGGCCTAGACAACCTCCTCAAGGGCGCGGCGACTCAGTGCCTCCAGGTGAGTTATTTTCCTCGTAGGCTCCCCATCTATTAATGAAAATAGAATCTTAACATTGCGCTCGGATACGATGAGTACGCCGGCATTCCTGTCGAGTAAATTCCACCAACGCAGGTCTGGACATTCGCCTAGTCAGCGGACATGCATGGGAATGACTCGTCTGTGGAACGCTCTGTCACATACTATAACTAGCACCACTGAACACAGCTTGACCTATACACTTACGATCGAGCAATGACAACTTATCTTTGCTTCCCTACGCACAGATCCACAGAAGTGGGCGCAGGCGAATTTGCGATGTGCTGCAACGGCTCACGGACTCGGTTGGGTAGCGGTATCGCTGTTGCCTGGCCAACCAGGACTGCGGTAACAGGTAGCAGGAAAGTCAGGTCGCTGACCCATGCTTCCGCCGGTTCCATGTTGTTCAGCGGCGCGAGGTAGAACATACGGATGTACGGGCAGCACTGTAGGTTCTCAGACAGGTTGAGGTACGGGCTGTGAGGGTTTCAAACGTGCATGTTACTAGTGTCATGATGAGCATATACACGTGCATATAATGATGATGCCTGGCAGTAGAGCAGAAGTGATAGCAATCGACATCGTCAGTCTGCGCACCTACCGCAGACTCTCCCTGACCAAGGGAGTCATCCTTCATATCCTCAGCTCCGTACACCATCCTACAACACCCGAACCCAACGCGAGAAGAGACAGTCGCATCTACTTCTTTTTTGGTGTGCTCTCGACCTCGACGATGTTCAGGCCTGTACAAGTGGTTCGGTCAGCGACAACATATTTGGCAGGGCGAGATCATGTGTGAGGCCCCCTGAAGGAAGGCATAAGTGGAAGGGGACGTACCGGGAGGGAGGCTCGCCTTGAGCTTCTCTGCCTTCTCGGGGTCATCGAGAGCGAGGGTGTAGAGGTAGCGCGAGCAGCGAATCTTAAACTTTGTGCGAGTCTTACCGCCAGCTACCCGGGGCGCAATCTTCTTGATGCGCGCCGCTGCAAACACAACCGTAAGTCAGTATACTGTGGCTCTATAAGTAGATGTCTATGACGCACCTGAGGCGTCCTTTCGCCGGGCGATGTCGATGAATTGCTTGATGTCGCGGATTTCTTTGGGCTATACAAGGCGCAATCAGCATGTAGGCGGGATGGGCGGCGATGATGGCGACGGGACATACCATGGCGGGCGAATGGTCTTGCTCGGCGGCGGCGCTTGTGTCGTCAACCGCGGCGGAGCTGGATCGAGTGGCTGAACCTTATCTTAGAAGCTGCATAGGTTTCGGGAATAGCCGAGATTGTATCGATACTGAACTTCATTGCCACTGCGACCTGTTTGCTTGGCGCAACTTTAATTTCCTTATTTGACCCGCTTTATGTATAATGAGTTCATCTCGTCCTCAAACATAAGCCCCTCGGTCGTAAACTAGCTGCATATACTCAGTCCAGTACGCAATATCCCTATGCACCGAGGGGCGGCTCAGTTTGACCCCGAGTTAATAGACACAGGTCATCAAAGCCGTGATTGTAGTCCGACTCGATCTTCCGTTTCTCAGATCGCCAAATCAAGCCTTAAGGAGGTCCCGCTGCGAAGTGCGTCCGTCACAGTATTGTTCTCATCTTGACTTGCGCTCAATTGGGTATCCGTGGTTTTGTCTCGACGAAGGACGAATGCTACATGTTCCGACCGATGTGTGCTATGCCATTATTGACACGGTCTCAGCATTGCAGCACCAGGACGACTGCTGCCTTCCTGGAAATGACCACTACATCACCCACTCAAAGCCTGTTGACGAATGGCGAGCTGTCCTTATATCTTGCGCGTTGGTCTCGCACACGTGGTACTTCCGTGCCAAACCCCGCCTCGAGTGGCACATTTCACTGGCCTCGGGAAGCCAAGTCCGTGTGTTTTCTGCACGCCTTCGGTCCAAGGTCGAAACCCGACAGGTGGCTCGACAGGTGACCAGAGGTGACCGTCTTCGGGCTACATCAGGAAATGATGAAAAGTTTCTGAAATCATTTTCAGGGGCTTCAGAGCTGTCCAGACGGCTTCATAGAGCCTCAGTCCCTGTCATAACTTCATTACCCAGTAATATCAAAATCGAAATTAGGCTTCAGGAACTCGGGCTCAGAACACTCAGATCCGTGCAGACGTAGAATTGGCTCAGATGCGTACAGAAGTATAGTCGGCTCCGATCGCGCAGACGTCCAGTCGGCTCCAATCGTGCAGGCATCCAGTCGCCTCCAATCGCGCAGATGCTCCAGTCGCCTCTAATCGCGCAGACATTCAGTTGGTTCAGCGAGCATCAGAGGCCCGGTTGCTCAGATCCCCAGTGTATGTAGCAGAGACGGAGCTGAATGCATGGATATGTCCGAATCAGAATAGTTACGTGTAGTTGAATACTGACGAAAGCAGGTATGTATTGGTAGGCTGTTGAGAGCCAGTAGATCAAACTGAATCGGCGCGAGGAGTCTGGGGTTGATAGTACAGTATGTGAATTGAATGAAATGGAGACCTCGCAGGTGTCATGTCATAGCAGGTTGCAATCAGTTCCGGAACACGTCGGCCTTGTCCTCCTCACTACTCGGTGTTGAACTTCTCAGGTGTTATCTTATCAGGCTTCCCTGATATGGACTTACATTATGTTCTGCAACACTACGTACCTTACTGTATCAGGGCCTGCCTTGGATGCCACATCAGGAATCACGGTCCCCTTGAATATATGCAAGGGGTCTCACCAATATGTAGTCGTGAGATCATCGTCTCGCGCGAGAGCAATCGAGAGGTCGTGGGATCATGTATGAGGTCGTAGGCTCACAGGTGCTCAAATTTGAGGACACATCTCATGTCGTGAGATGCCATCTCACACCATATATTTGGTGCATATTGCTGCTCACCCGAGACCATTTGTGAGTTGACAGCCTGCATCGCCGCCACTAGCGCATCCACAACTCAGCTCAGCACGAGCACCGCAGTGTGAAGTCCTTGTATTAGAATAATTGAACTATAAGATGAAGTAGTACATTAGTAATTCACTTCCATTTGCTGCTGCACCACTGCAGACACCAGCCCTTTATGTTATTCTGCCGCTGTTCACCGTAATGTTTACTGCCATTTATATTGGACTCTGATGTGTTCGTCACCTAATACTACTCGAACTTACCTATAAGTGTCTCGCTCGCATCAGGATTCATGAAAAACAGCCACGACAAGCACCACCGGTGCGATGTGGCACTAGCTTCAACTCCGCCACAGTCCCATACGAACAAGAGGCTCTTGTCTGAGATGTCAGTCTACCAATCAATGACCCATGAGGCTGGCGTCTCACTGTTGCTCATTTTCAAGCTACGCGTCTCACCAAGGCTCATCCCTGAGACATTGTGATCCGATCGCAGATCAAGTCTCATAAGTGACCCTCGTGCTCACTGAGGGTGCCCTATGAGCTCTTTGTCGGGGTCCGGTTTTCCTGATGCATCCGGATGCATCCATGCATCCATGGGAAAAAATCTGCGGATGAAGCCATCCATGCCCACGCTCGCCCGGCGTGACGACACGTAAAGCAACTTACGTGGCATAGGGTGTAACACCGCCTTCAGAGTACCCTGGCGGTGTTGGTGTCAGTCGGAAGGCGGGTCTTGTTGCGGGTCCGTCGGGACGATCATGATATCTGCCTTCGAAGTCTCATTATATACTATGAGCCGGTCGACAGCCATTACTGTCCTGGTACGACAACTGTTTACCTATTTACCTGTACTAGTAGAGGGGTATCCAGGGGTTCCGAAGCCAATAATGCTTAACTGAGTGACTCTACAGACGCGGATTGCTGCCGAGGGCACAGAGGGCGTGAATTCCCGGCTATAATCTTCTCTGCCATCTCGTTGCTGAACCACGGTGCATCAGCCCAAGCCCCAAGGCTCGCCTTCGCGCGAAACGTCTGCGAGGACATTGCGTGCTGGTTCCACGCAATCTGGTTGCGTCCTTCCGAGAACGCGCGCTCGGCGTCCGCAGTTGTAGCTGCCCAGTGGCCGTCAGAGGATCTCAAGGTACAAACAAGATCCGAAACTCACCTGGCGCCGACGTGAATGCAAGGCCCATCTTCACGAGACAAGGGGTGACAGCGAGCTGACTGTTCCAGTACTGGATGACTGACATGCCTGGTGGCAGCTCCACGGGGTCCGATGCCAGATAACGTTTGATGCTGTCAAGATTGGCTGGCTGCTGTGCTCCGAGTCGTCGGCCTGCTTGGCCGGGGGACTCTGACCGGAATCGAGCTGCACCCTGACGTGAAAGACTGATTAGGACTACTAGTAGAGGCAAAAAGCCAAATCGGAAACTGGTGGGAGTCAAGACTCACAAAGCGTATTGAGTCGGAGGTGACATAAATTGACGCCAACATGGTAGGTCCAGGATGAAATGGCGAGGCTGTGCTTGCTGCAGAAATGGTGGCCTGAGCAGATGTCGTCGAGGATGCTGGTCCGGAGTGAGCGTGGGCAGGTGGTGGAGCCGTCCGGAAACGTTGGAAAGCTACGCGCGCACGTGTGCGAATTATTTCTAATGCTTCGTCGGACCAATTGCGGTCAATGAACCACTGCAACTTGCGGTTCGGGCACATAACTGTGGATACATTAATAAGAATGCGGTCAGATTTAGTGGGCGACAGGCTTACCAACAGCCGTTGTGTATGCTTCGCACATATTGAACAGATTATAATACTTACACGTCACAAGGTACCCGGCGTGCGCAGCGACGCGACAGACGTTTGGTAGTGTTGTGTTCCCCTCCATCGCGAGAAAGTCTTGCTGCAGTTGGTCAAAGGCTGGGTAGACGTCGATGATCAGAGGTACATCATCTTGCTGGAAGTGTTGTATGAGCTCGTGAATGCACTACATTGATATCTGGTCAGCCGGGCATCAAACAGACGAAAGGAGATATACATACATCAAGCATGTCCCATAAGTCTGTCGAAAGCTTCCACTCCTGCGGCGTGAGCTTCATTGCATTCAACTTGAGATCACGGAGTTGAAGAACTGCAATGATCGCTGGCTGGAGTGCGTGCGAGGACATCAGAAGGCAGTAATCGGAGTCCCACCGAGTGGCGTTGCGTGGATGAATATGCTGGTAATATCCAGATGCTGGGTTGGGTGGGTGCTGCTCGACCGCCTTCTCAAATGTGTCCCGAACGGGGCCGCTGTCACAGGCTTTGCTAGCGAGGGCGGCATGCTAGACAATTTGTTAGTTGCTGTAGTCTTCATAAGTTACCAATTCATAGTAGCAAATACGTACCTTCGGGAGGACCTTGCGCGCAGCCTCCTACTCGGACACTGAGATGACAATACCACGTGCAGCCATCTCGGTAATGGCTTGCTGTCGAATCCCACTGATCACCACTTCGTCTTGTTCTGCCTGCCCTGCATCAGCGATCGCACGCTCATAAGCCTGCGCCGCTGTCTCGGCTTCAGCATCCTTGTCCAGGATTTCCTGAAGCTCTTCTTCTTCAGCATCAAGTACCTCTGGTGCACTGGCATCTGCTTCAGCAGTCATCGCTGGAGTCCTTCCCGTTGCAGGTGCTGCAGCTGAAGAACCGGTGGCCTTTTTGCGCTTGTACTGCTTGTTGAAGAAAGACATGACCATCTGAAAGGTTTTATCAGTAGAATGCACTATCAGGCCATGGTGGAATTTACATACATTTGCCGAAATCTGGACACAGTGGAGGAAACACCGTAGGCGATCAAGCATCCTACGGAACATCTCAATATGTTTTGCAAGGTGCACAGCTGTCATATCACAGTTACTTGCATTGTCCTGATTGAGGAGATGAAGCTAGAAAATGGTAGAAATCAAGTCAATGTAGTATACAATTTTGGCAGAGAGCTTACATATTGATCAAGGCCATACAACTTCAGTGTGTTCGCGACTTGCCGGGCAAGATATTCACCAGTATGCCGTTCCGTGAGTCTATACATAGCACATGAGATGAATACGTGCCAGAGAAATCTCTCTTACTTGACAAGCTCAAGAAGGCATCTATGAAGCTTGCCAGAATCCTCCCAGACAAGGACAACCCCAAGATTTGATGTATGGATCGGAGACGTCCAGCCATCAAGTACCACATGTACAACTCGGTCGTGTTTCTGGAAGACTTTGAGATACAATTCACAGGATTGGAGGAGATTACAGTACCTTGAAATACGCAGTCACGAGAGGTGCCATACCCTCATAGAGTCGCTCGACATCTCACTGCACTGTATGTTCTGATGGTGTACACAGAGTTGGGTTCCCCGAGACATGCTGGAGCAAGCGGACGAACTCCTTGTCAGTAACTGACTGAAATGACCGCTTTCGCGCAGCACAAAGGACAGCAGTGAGCACACGAAGCATGGCTTCACTGCGTACCAGCACCTCGCCGGGCGTCGCAGGTATAAGCGATGTCTTCCCGTTAAGTCGTCGTTTATCGCAACGGATTGCTGCATCCCGTAGATTTGTTGTTCCTTGTGAATGCTAGCTACGATCACGACGGTGAACTGTCGTATGCTCTGGGTGGCCATGTCGGCATCGGTAGAGAATTGTAATCCGTGGCTTGCCATCCTTGAAGTACTTCTGGACTTCGCGGTCATAGTGAGACCACACTGGAGACTTCTGAACGAGAGACAAGGCATCTGTCAGACAGACTATCAATACATTGTCTACACAGAATCACAAATATGCTTGCGAAACCTGAATTTCAAATGCCTCTGCGTCCGAGAGCTTGGCTACGTGCTTGAGCCATGCTTCTCATGAGCCATCATTGAGTACTGAGTGAATCCGCCTCCGAGGTGGCTCAACAGTGGCAGGACTGGGCTGAGTATTTGCGGGAACATCAGGAGAGGGATGAGAGAGAGACGGGTTATACGACATGTAAAGTAGAGGTGTAACGACAGTGAGGGGCTCCTGTTAGTGAAGGAGTTAGATGCTTGTTACCGCTTCTGGGGTCAGTTGCAGTGACAAGTCAAGCCATCGAAGCGGGGAGGTAGACAGTCTGGAGAGCGTCGTCGACAACATGCGAAGTAGCAGGCAGCCTCGAGGCTCTGTCATCGCCACTGCAAGTGACCGTTGCAATTCTGTTACTGCTATGTGACGAGACTGTGACTTCAGCCACCTGTGGGACCTTCACGTGCCCCGGTGGATGCTCTCGGCATGCGAATGGCATCCATTCTCACGCGGAAATCCGTGGATGTTTGCATCCAAGGCAGGCCCTGTACTGTATGCTCACCTTCCTTTTTTGCTCTTATCTTATCTGCAGGACTCGTTATCTCTCGTCCTGGCTCAGTAGATTAGATTACGGACCTCCGGGCCTCCGCTCCTTAAGCATATGATATTGCCGGTAACCTGGAGTTCCGGTTCCTGTCTTACTAACGATTACTCATGTAGCTTACACTGATGACTCATGATGGTCTCTCACATGTAGTATATATACTGGGCTTGGATGCTCTTCAATGTATCATTCCTTCCTGTTGAAAGGAGTGATAGGGAGTGGCTGTAAAGGCCAGTGAATGAACCTATGAGAGAAGCTGCTAGAGGGAGTCCTGTTAGGCACACAGGAAAGCAGAGGAAGGAACAATTCATTTAGAGGGCATCTGAGCCCAGTATATATACATGAGAGGAAGGCATTATCTGATTGTATAGTATGCCTATCAGATGAGGCCTGAGTCGTGAGTCATCATCATAAGCTACATGAGTAAGTGTTAGTAAGATGGTAAACAGAACTATAGATAACCGTCAATATCATATGACAAAGGAGCGGAGTCCCAATACCAAATGGAGTACCAAATGGAGTACCAAATGGATACCAAGTGGAATGCCAAATGGAACTCGGTATAGGCTATCTATAGATAAGAAGCGAAAGGAATGTAATCTACATATAGTAGTGTAGCAGAACACAGGATAAGTCCTTATCAGGAGAGCCTGATTAGATAATGTATGAAATAGTAGAATTTCAACACTCCCACTTGTTCAAGACGCTATGACCATGCCAGTTGACATTCGAAGTTTCTCTATTCCAGAGAGGGGAATGTTCTTAGTCAACGCATCTGCAAGCTGGTCTTCACTCACAACAAAGAAGATGTTGGTTTCACCCTTTTCATAGAATTCTCGGATGAAGTGATACCAAATTTCAATGTGTTTTGTGTGGTGGTCCATGGCAGGATTAACCTCAAGGAAAATGCTTCCTTGATTGTCCAGACACAAGGGAGTAGGAGCAGTCATGTTGTCACCAAGCTCTTGTCCAAAGTTCCAAAGCCATGCCATTTGACGACATGCGTCTGAGGTGGCCTTGTACTCTGCTTCTGTTGAAGAGAGAGAAACAGTGGGTTGGCATCTGGAAACCCAAGACATGACACAATTGGCCATGAGGAACACAAAGCCACTTGTGGAGTGCCTATTGTCGTGGTCTTCTGCCCAGTCCGAGTCCGAATAGGCAATTAACCTGGAGTTGGAAGCACCATCGTAACAAAGTGCATAGTCTTTTGTTCCCCTAAGGTAGCACAAGACATATTGAGCAAGGTGCAGGTGTTGCTTCAATGGGTTCGAGGCAAACTTGGCAAGTCTCATTACGAAAAAAGCGAGATCAGGCCAAGTACCGAGCATAGCATACATGATGCTACCGATAATTCTCTGGTACTGAGTGCGGAACACATCCGTTGCGGTTTCCGTGCTCTTCTCCAAAACTGAACCAGCAGGTAGAGGTGTCTTTGCAGGTTTGCAATTAGACATTTGTAACCTCTCCAAAATGGTCTGAATGTATTCAGATTGATCAATTAAGATCTGTCGCTTTTGATGGTCACGACAAATCCTAAGTCCTAGAAAACACTCTACTGGTCCAAGGTCGGTCATCTGGCATTCCTTCTTGAGATGATTCTTGATTTGTTTGATGGATGATTTAGAATCCCCAAGAAGTAATAAGTTGTCGACATATAGTACTACATAGCAGACTTGACTGTTGGATTTACTGGAGTAAACGTAAACACTGGCATCCGAATATGTCCAAATGAACCCTTGGTTTAGGAGGGTTTTGTGAATCTTAGCATTCCATTGACGAGACACTTGCTTAAGACCATAGATGGCCTTCTTGAGGAGGCAGACCCAATCCTCCTTGCCTGGAACTACTCAGCCTTCAGGCTGTTCCATGTAGATTTCCTCTTCGAGTTCACCGTTGAGGAATGCTGTCTTGATGTCCATAGAGTCCATCTCCCAGTCTTCGAGTGCAGCATGTGCAAACATATATTGAAGTGATTCAAAACGAGTGACTGGTGAGAATGTCTCATGGTAGTCATCACCCCAGACTTGAGTGAAGCCTTTCACTACTAACCAAGCCTTGTACTGGCCATCATGCTTTCGCACATACACCCATCTATTCTTGACTATCTTCCTGTTCTTGGGACGGGGAACCAGGATCCAGGTGCCGTTCTGCTCATGAGACTTCATTTCCAAGCCTTCAGCGGCGTGCCAGTGGTCCCACTCAGGAGATTTCCTTGCATCTGAACACGAGGTAGGAACCAGTGCACTCAGAGTAGCTAGCTTCCTTGAGAGCCTGCAGTATCATAAACACTTCCGCACACTGATCTCCATGAGTATCAGTGCGGTGGTCGATCCGAGCTGGAGGCTCATCACCATAAATGTTGTCCTTATTCCTGTTTGGATTTCTTCCAGTGTTCTCATGTCTAGGATGAGAATACTCCGGCTGAGGAGGTTGAACAGGTTCAGGACATTGTGCAGGTTCAGGGAGCTGTCTGTCAGGTTCTCCACTGGTTCTGGTTCATCAATGTCTTCTTGAACATCTTCGCTCTCTACCGGTAGAGGAAGTGGAATTTCGATCTGTTCCTCATCATCATCCTCAGAATCAGAGTCTACAGGATCGAATAGTGGCAGTCCCAGAGTCTTTGGGTTAGCCAAATCCTTACATGCCAGAAAGGAATCTTCATTGAAGGTCACATCACCAGACACAACAATCCGTCGACTGGAGGCATCCCAGACCTTGTAGCCCTTGGAGCCTTGCTCATATCCAACAAAGATCATCTCAACTGCCTTCTTGTCAAGTTTCCCTTGTCTTCATTCCTTTGGCACATGCACGAATGCCTTGCAACCGAATACTCTGAAGTATGAGATATCTGGGACCGTGCCGTCCCAGAGAGTTATCGGGCATTGCCATTTAAGGTGTCGCATAGGCTGGCGATTGTAAATATGGACAGCGGTATCAACTGCAAGTTGCCAAAAACCATGACTAAGACCAGCGTGGTGAAGCATAGCCATAGCCTTTTCCATGATCGTGCAATTCCAGTGTTCAGCTTGCCCATTTTGCTGAGGCAAGTGTGCTACCGTCTTTTGGTGAACAATCCCATAGAATTTAAGATGGGCCGTGAAAGTGTCAGAAGTATATTCCCCCCCTTGATCCGAGCATACATTGATGAGTTCATGACCAGTAACATTCTCAGCCCATGCCTTAAAGTCCTCGAATGCTTGGAGCGACTCAGACTTATGAAGAAGGTAATAGGCCCATCCTAGACTAGTATAGTCATCCAGGAACAAAATGAAGTACTTAAAACCACCATTGACTGCTTGGGTGCGCATAGGACCATCCTCGTCGGTATGAACCAACTCGAGAGGCTTGGTAGCACATTTGTAGGACGTGGGGAATGGAGCACGATGAGATTTGCCCCATTGACATCCTTCACAAGGAGATTGATCTTCAACTCCCACTGGATCAACACCTTTGGTATGATCAGGTAAACAGTGAATAACTTCCTTGGATGGATGCCCCATCCGGCAATGCCAGATATGAAAAGGGGTAGACAGCAGTGCTGCCAATTTCCTGTCCAGGATGTCCATAAACAAAAAATACAAGTTGTTTAGGAAGTTGTATGGTGCTCCCATAACAACATTGCCAGAAACTTTGCCATGCGTAAACGGTTGGTCATAGATGACCATCTGACCTGAACCTTGAATGAGCATATGTCCTGATTTCTCCACAATACCAGTTGAAAACAAACAACCAGAAGCTTGAGTCTGGGGTACCAAAATGTGTCTTGAGCAATGACCACATGTCCTTAGCCGATTTCATGACCTCAATGCCTCCTACACTCTCATAGAGGAGGTGGTGGAAACTATTGTCCGTGCGCATAAGAATGACACCCTTGGCTTGGGTGTTCGCCTTCTTACAATCCGTGTCCTTGAGATCATCAGCCTTGAGAGCCTCATCAGCCTCAATAAATGTGAGGTAGCCGAGCATCTGACTCGACCACACCTTGTAGTCTGAAGACTTTTTGAGGACAGAAATGCTGTCTGCCTTCATGTCCAACATGGTGGAAAGGAGATAAAATTTGAAGAAGTCTGAGACTTCTTCAGAAACGGAGGGTGCAGGTAAACTTTCAAGAATAAAAGCGAGGTCAGGGGATAGTGCTGGTTCCTCTGCTTCTTCTTGAGATGGTGCTAGAAGTTCCTCTACGTCGTCTTCTTCAAAGAGATTCAATAGATCTGATGGTAAAGTAGTAGGAACAAACGATGGAGATTGATTGATAGGAGAAACTTCAGGAGTTGGAGTAAACACTCTAGAACCGGGAATAGAAGGAGACCCGTATTCTGCAAGATGTTGCGATTCAGGTACAGAACCCTCGAAAAAACTTGCAGAAGCGAATTCAGAATAAACATTGGTCTCTTGCCAGTTGTTTACCAGGATACCCCAGCTTGTTTACCTTTGGCGTATGGACCTACATCAGGAAAAACCTATTTACCTTGGCAAGTATGGTCCCACCATATTTGGCCTTTTGGTGCATCGAAAGGCAATTGCCGGCTTGCAGGCCTTGACAAAGGCAGCTGACATCACTATTCACTTTCAGATAAATGAAATGCCATCAGAATGGCATGGAATGGTAACCATGGCATAAATCCCATGTAAATGCATTACATTTTGTACTTATGAGGACCATCATTGTTGCTGGTGTAGTTCATCTTTGTATTCAAAGTTCTGCTATTCATGTTTCATTTTCTATTCCACAGAATACAATATATTGATGCTACTACTAAGAGACTGTGACTAAACTACTATAGAGTTTGGTATGAATACTTAGAAGCCCAATTATTCATTAAGAACTTCTGTGCTTTGTCGAGCACAGAGTCTGAAGTCCAGTCAGTTGGTACAGTAGCTACAACACACTCTTTTGTAGGTTTTGGGAATCGAGGTATCAACTGACATGACTGGCGGATCATACTGAGGGGTATGATCTCACCAGCTGGTGTACCATCTGTGCGTAGAGGTAGCTTGCGGACCTCGTACATCATATGTACCGGGTCTGCAGAAGCCGGGAGGTTTGCGTACCATTCGACGTACGCTAGGGGTCCTTGAGTGGCCCACTCCTCAGGTGCGTGCATCTCATTGAGGCTGCCGTGCTCGTAGATTGTGTCCAGTAGCTTGAATATCACTTTGACGCGGCCAATACACGTACCTTGTGGAGAAAATCAATCAGTACTTCCTTGCAAATGGTGGTATTGGAATAAAAGTGCGTACCTTGGACTCCTGTAGCCTCAGTGTTGTCGTCATGCAAGACAACAACTGTATCAAACCTTGCAGGCTCTGAGCCTATACGTGGTCTTGCCTTCACAACGTCGCATTCTGGTTGATTATCGGTGAGTGGAATAGTTGTGAATTTGAGGGTATGGAAGGTATCGATGCGGCTGAATGGGAGGTAAGAGCTCGCATTCTCCTGCTCCTGCGAGGTAAGTGGTCGACCAAGCTTCATCGAATAGACATGTTGATTTAGGGCCTTGGTGAATCCAGGTGCGCAGTGGCGGTTGGCGATGGCATGAATAGATTGGCGAGCTGAGAAGGGTGTTTGGGAAGGAAGAGGCCGGTCTTAGGAGGGGGAGGGGGAGGGGCGGATGTTGGCATAGAGATTGAGGGTGTCCGTGCGTCTGCATCCTCATCTGCGTCCTCGTCTGCATCTGCGTCTGCGTCGGAGGTGTGCAGCAGCAAACATAGCGACTCGAACATGGCGATCTTCTCTCGCCGTTCGAGCCACTTGGTCATCTGCGGCCGCTCGTTCCTGTGGTTCGAGGCACGCCAGGCCTTCTTGGCACAGTCGATGTGCAGCCTCTCGAACATCTCTGTGTTGTAATTGTCAGTCGTCCCAAGGCTGCGTATAGAGTCGGCGTAGTGAACGAGTGAGTGAAACTTTGGAATATTGAGGTGCTGACGTATACCAAGTGTCTTGAGGGTGTCCTTGTGTTTGTGGTATTGCACAAGCGCGTCCTCTAGGTACTTGAGTGTCTGGTCGTCGTGAGTCGAGTACTGCGCAATGTAAATGAAATCCAGGAGGGCGCAGAGGGTGAGCATGAGTGCATGAGGAATGTGCCCGACAAGACAGCCCAGTAGAATGCAGGCCATGTCTTTGTGCTCGCTCCCGGACACCTGGGAGAGCGCAGAGATACCGTTTTTGAAGTGTCGCATACCGTACGCGGGCGGGAGACAACGAATGCGCTGATCGAGCTCCTTCTCATCCATTGCCTTAGAACACCACTCCAGGACGTGCTTGAAGACGCCCTGGTATAGTTGGTGGAGCACGTCTGGAGTGATGCTGAGGTGGATGTCGGCGAGTGTGTGTTCTTTCCAAAAGGGCTCGACGATGTACCCTGAAACGTTCAGGTTCTGGCATGCATCAATAAATGCATTACTGCCCTTCTGTCCCTTGCTCCTTGAGAGCCTGAGGACGTCAAGGGTCCAGGTTCGGCGTCGTGGAGTCTGAGCACCCTCCTCTCCAAGGGCAGAGTCGGGGCACTGGCAGATGGGGCATGTACCATACTTGGAGCAGGTGACTAGGCACTGCTCCGGGTAGTCCGCGACGTATGCGGCGAGTACTGGATGGACGCGGCGCACCTTGCCATCGCTACCAGTCATGTTGATTCCTTCCTTGCCAGCCTCAATCAGGAGCTCGAGGATAAGTTGGACGGACTTGTGGAAGAGCTTCTGTACAAGTGCACGATGCTTGCGGTCAGTGAGCCCGGTTGAATCGATCTTGTCCACTGAAAGGTAACCAATAAGCACGCACATGTGCTCAGAGGGTTTGCGGCGCAGGTCCTTAGGGATGTTGCCAAGGGTCATGTACACAGGGTACACTGACTTGTTGCCTGAGAACTGGGTAAGTTGAGTCTTGTCTGTTGAAATAATCACGGGCGCGAGGGCGGATCCCTCAGGCAAGAGGCTCTGAGTACGCAAAAACATGTCAGTATCGACACTCAATTTCTGCCAAGACCAAATCAATATTGACTCACCTGCAGCGCGTGCCACCACTTCCCAGTCCACATCTCCGTATAGATGCGGTTGTCGCGAGCAGAGGAGGAGAAGAGCTTGCTGGGGCGATAGACGATGCGGTCGGCGTGTGCGGGATTCCCGAGGAGTGTGTGTATTGCCTCAATGATGTCGCAGAATTGAACAAGGTGGCGTTCGCCCGGTGATCCTTGAAGGTGAGCCATTCTTCTTTCCATTCAGCTCTTGCAGGCATTGAGTCGACCTTCTGAAGGAGGGCGCGCATGTTGTGATACGACAAACCAAGCTTCTCGCGAAACTAAAACACAACATCAATAACCAGTGAGTGCAGAATAGATGTACGCACCCCGGGAATACTCAACAAACGATCAACAGCACCCTTGTGCACCTCCTCATTGATCGCCCAAGAGCCCACTTGCCAGTCCAGCTCGGACTCAAAGGGATGCCAGAGCTTGGAATCTGGATTGTCTGGTGTCCACGCAGCTGGAAACTCACATGTAAGTCTATGAGTTCATTCTCTCAATAACCCATAATACGCACCTTTCCTCTTCCTAGAGGCCCTCTTCTCCCCCGCCTGCAGCGAAAAATGCCTCCGCCAGTCCTCTCTAACCGTCTCTCCATTGCCGATAACCTCCCCTGCCGTCTCGTCAATATCCTCGACTCGTGTGTCTTCGTCGTCGTCAAGCGCTGTCCGTCGCCGGGTCTGTCGAGACGGCCCTGCTTGAGGCTGCCTTCTAGATGCACTTGGTCCAGGAACCTGCACAAACGCGAGATCCTCATCAAAATCTTCTTCTTCCTCGTCTTCTTCTCTGAGCTCTACGTCATCGTGTTCTCCGTTGCCGTCTTCAAGCCGTTCCTTCATAAAGTCAGGCTCGTTGTTCATGCCTTCATCTTGCACTCTAGATGACTGGGATGCCGACGCATCTTCAGACCTGTTGATACATTCCACTCTCTGGTTATACATCCGTTTATGGAATTATATCTCACCAGTTGACAGTATTTGGTGACGCTTCTTGCCTTCTCTGTGCTTGTGCAAACTCCGATGAAGACTTCGCCTGCTGCTCAGGTGAAGGCTCAAATATCGCCTTCAACTTCCCTTCTTGTACCAAGAGTACTTCTTGCTCATTGACTGGTGAGCCATCAGTCCCTGCATCGTCTCGAACCACTCATTGCACGCGTTACATGTTTGCGCTAGCAGTTCTTCCAAGTCGTGTTTCTTCCTGCACATCTTGCACAAGGTACTATATTTATTTTTCGTGTCAATACATCTGTGAGTGTCATTAATTTTCAAGACTCACCTCGACGACTACAGCTAGATGGGGATGAAAATTTCAACGGTGACAGGCCGTATACAAGCTCTAGCATGTAAGGTGCGCCCTCACCTGACGTGTAGATGGTTAAATCGGTGATTCACCTTCCATTCAGTGTCAATATTCGCCTTTTGCTCTTTTGCCCTTCCAAAGGTCAGTTTCCAATTATTCCATTTATGTCCTAACATACATGCAGACCGTCCTGTATCTGCATCCAGGTTCTAAAAAACCGTGTCCCAGTTCCTCAGTGGCATGCACGTATACAGCTGCTGACTTGCCAGTGCAGCTGCATACTTGCATATGCCGCCATCCAATTTGCTCACCATATACAGCCTATTTCAGTACGTACCTTACATTTATCAGACCTACTAAACCTGTTCCAGCACTGTGCTTACTACCTCGAGTTGCAGGGCACATTGCGCTTCAGCGGTGGCTAATCCTGCCCGCTCGGACATATTTTTGCGAATCCCGCGGGCGGGATTGTTCTAAAAAGGAAATTAAGCGCTTTGTGCAGGGGGCGGGAGTCATACGCTCGGAGCGCTGGCTGGCTGAATGCGCGGTTGCCCGTCGAAAGTCTGGCCTGTTCACTGTGTGGTTCAGTGGGAAGGTGAGTGTGATATCTTTTCTATCTTCGACACTATCTATACCTGCCATTGGACGCTACCACGGTGCGGACTTTGGCATTCATCTTCCTTTGCTTCCGGCGTCCTGTGGGAGCAAAGCCCACATGGACTCCTTGGCCCAGGTGGCGTCTATCCGCTTGCGGTAGTCGTTCGACCTCGTCACTCAAACTCGGTAAGTCCCGCCTACATCTCTCCCCTCTTCTATTACTTCTCGCCGCACAGATCCTTTCCCTCATGCAGTCCTCTCTGACTCAACACACCATTGGCCCCCGGATCGTGTCCTCTGAGGAGGACGACTACCCGCTGACGCCCCCTCTCTCCCGGACTTCACCAAACCTGCTCCCCCCCGCTCTTTGACGACGGCAGCGACCAAGGTTCCGACCGTACGTATACCGCCGCCTCAATGTAAACAAGGACTAACGCACCCACAGTGTTTGCTCCATCCTCTCCCCCCACTGAAGGCGGAGGCACCCTCAGTTCCATCAACCCCACCCAGTGCATCGGCGAGCGTTCGATTACACCAAGTGATTTCGAAGGCAGTGCCGACGAGGATGACGACTTAGAGCTTCTAGTTGAGCGCATCAAGTCTTGGAGCCTCTCTCGGGACGTATTCGGTGAGCTGCTTGACAACATGAACTTCCCTGAGCTGCAAGATTGTGCAGAGGTACTATATGTCACTGTTACTCTCCTCCGCCGAAGTGCTCACTGCGTTATCTGACAGATCAAGAATTTGACTGAAGCTCAGTGGCAAGATCTCCTCAGCTTTATCCAGGAGAACACGTCTATCCTCAGGTTCTTCAAGTAAGTAGCATCATACTGTGTCATGTGCATGAGCTAACGACGACAACAGATTCTACTACATGTCTAAGACAGGCACAGTACACATCACATCCCGGGCTCCTGGATCGAATCACGAAGGCGGCGTGCATGCCCTGTTCGAGGGGTTCAAGCACGATATCTCTCTCTCCCAGTACCAAGTCTTCGTCGAAGATCACAATAGGCGTGTCGTTGGCGAAATACCAGACGGTATTGTTGCGATCTACTACCGTCGGCCCATCAGGGACATCCTCGGCGCAAGCATGGATCAGTGGACATCTTGGCTGACGTCGCGGTCTTTGAGTCGGCGGCATCGCAATCAGTGCAGTCAGTGGTTGGAGCAGTAAGTTTGAGTTCTCCCTCATCTAAACCTTCTGTTGTGCTGAATCTGTGCAGCTCGTCGGTGAGATGGCGGATCGTGAGGAGCCGGCCAAGGTCAACGGGCAGAGGGCGTGGGAGATGGAGAGGTCCAGGACGACACCGAACCATACCGTCCCATCAAGCCTCGTCTATTCTGCAGCATCAAGTACATCTACTCAAGTTCCAACCGGGCACGGCTCTCGAGAAGCAAGGGATTGAGGAAGGAGGTGATCAGGATGATATTGACGTTGTCAGCGCTGGCTACCGGTATGCGACCACATCCTATGTCCGCGCACGAAGGCCTTCTGGTTCGCCTTCCGTCCAGAAGACAGGGACACGGTTGAGGCACTGAACACGGATCTCAGGACGTGTTGGGATTGGGTGGCACAGGGATATGCCGTGGTGAGTACCTTACATCCCATTGTACGTTCTACGGCACTGACACACTCTTACCTTCTCCTATAGCCGCTTCTCTCAACATATGACCGAGAGAAGCTCGTCCACTCTGACCTGTACCCTGAAGCTCGGATCATCAGATCCTGTCTGCGCATGCGAAGGTCATGAAGCGCTGGCAGGACGGCGTGGCCGATGCTCGTACCCTAGCTGTTCGCCAGTGCGCGGAGGCTGGATGGTGTCAGGCCATGACTCTGCGCGAAGTCGACTATAGCAAGGTGCCGTTGGAGGACCCTCTTCGAGGTCACCACTCGGTCGCCAAGCTGAAGCGCATGGACGCGCTTGTTCTCAAGCAATCACGTGAAGATGTAGCCTCCATCGACGCTCAGAACAACGGACCCATCACGAACCCTATCCCATCTTCCTCCAGGCCATTCGAGACGGCTGCTTCCAACACGCAGATGGGAAGTACTCGAAGAACGGTTACCGTGTGTTCATGGGCCCTCCACCTCCCAAGATCACCGGCGGCAGGCTCAAGAGGTCAAATGACGACATCTTCGATCTCTTCGATATCGCTGAGCGTGCCGTGACAGGCAACAACACCGCTGACGACAAGGTGACCATTGCACGTGAGACCAAGCGTCGTCGTGTCGTGGTTCACCCACCTGTCAATCCGCCCGAGGTGGTCAGGTACATGCCCTCTCAGGGCCCGGAGGAGGAGGAGGAGGAGGAGAGCGTCAGTACCTACCCGCGCGACTCTCCTTTCAGAGGACGTATCACCCAGCACGCCCTCAACGCTGGTGTGAAGAGGGTCACACGCTATGGTGCTGCCGCCGCTGCCTCCACCACTGCCGCTGCCACCGCCGCTGGCGCAGAGTCTCAGCTCAGTGATCTCAGCGAGCTCACTGAGACCGAGGATGGCGAGGATGGATCGAACGGCATGGACACAGACGACATGTAGATCACGGATGATGGCTGAGCGTAGGTAGCTCGCACATGTCTATTGTCTGTCGCTGTTCACTGTTGGCTGGTGGTCTGTCTGTCTGTTCTCGTTGCCGTTTCACGGCATGTACAATGTATGAATCGCTATCGAATGCTGTCGCAATGCAATTAGTCATTGTAGTTTGTGTACGAATTGCCTACGAATTGCCGCTGTTTGCCCAAATACTGGTGTCTGCATCAAATGTTGATGTTGAATTCACCACTGGCAATGTAGCGGCTATGTCATAATGCATGAGACGCCGGCCAAAAGCCAGAGGTACGCTGTCTTGCTTGAATTGTTGCGTGTACTCTCAGTATGCATCAAACAGAAGACACTGCATGTATGCACCATATCACTCCAGCTGAACAAGAACACCTAGTTCCATTGCTGGAGAGCACACCCAACCTAGAGACGGTGCTGTACTCTCTGCTGTTGCGTCTCAAAGGTAACAGCGACCACGAAATGGTCGATGATGGCATTTCTGGTAATCGCCACTACCCAGTGTTCCCTTGACCATGATTTACTGAGTGTTTCTACCCTTCAGCGAGTGATAAATCAGTCTTTAGCTGGGGAATGAGTTGTTTGGTGTTCAAGGGAGGATTGATAATGGTGAGTTCTTTATGTCGTTGTTGAAGGTACTGTACACTCAACAGGATTCAATGAGGTCTCAATGCATACCCTCAACATGACGTTATTCACAGCCCGTCCCATTTGTGTTCGCATGAACCGCAACCGTCCAAATCTGGTGCGTAGCAGGAGTGCATACAGTTACATGTGATCATATATATAGGTCTATTGTCTACAGATGGTGGTTTGCAGGGCCACAACGCACAAGGAGGTCGAATCACCGCAAAGCCCAGAACCCATATCCAAGACAGGGAGAGGAGAATGGCGATCAGCCAGCAGCAGTTCATCGAAGAGCTTTGCTACACTTACCTCGAGCAAGATCACCCTGTCCCAGAGGCGGTTTTCCATTTTGTTATGCCGCCGCCACACGGTCCGAGGACGTCTGGGATCCAAGCCCTCTGGATGCACCACAGCATGCATCTCAGGTTATAGTCGCACAATTTCTAGGGATGCTAACAGTGAACCTTTCAGAGAGTGTGCTCCTCACATGCGCCGAACAAGTGCAGCATGGTGTGCGTTCTCTGGCAGGAGACCAACGCATCAAATCGGTATGCGATGTTGTTGAACAATGCACCGCAGCGTTCAGCAGCAATGACACGTCTTCCTTCATGATCATGACATGTCTCATCCAATTGAAGAGCACCTGTTGAACAATAGAGAGCGCCTAACTAGGCAGCCGAGTTCACACACCGGTACTTCGGGTAACAGAAGTAACACATGCATTGTAGATAGAATCACATGCATCGGGATTGGTACTATACAGTAGCTTAGTAAGACGGTCTCCTACATGTATATAAGGACCCCTGTAGCATAGTACAATCCCAAGTCGCTCAACAGCAACTTTGTGTGCATCAAGCCTCACAGCTAACCAACCAGGTAAGTTAGCGACCCGCTACACTGTGTAAGAGTAGCCTGCTCGTCAGGTTATGAGCCCTGAACACTGCGTGGTACTGCGCCCTAGAGGCTGCGTCCGCTGCGGGTCAGGATAGCTTGCCTGGACGTCATCCTTAGGGGCTTTGACGTCAGGGGGAGACCTTGCGCCTATATGGCTGCAGGTCGTGCACAGCTTCGCTGTCGCCACCCAAAACAATGAGTCCAGTGTGGTGCTAGCACCATTCTGGCAGCATAAGACAGAGCGCTGATAATGCGTTCACAGAACCATATCAAAAACCGCTCTACCACCACTAAACCAACAGAAATGTCGAACTCACTCCAGAACCTCGTCCCCATCCTCGACGGTGCGAACTACCGCCGTTGGGCCGATCTGATGAGGGCATACCTGCAGTCGCAGGGAGTCTGGATTCTGATCGAATTACCCGATGGTTTCGCTGAGCCTACGCGGGCTTCGGACGGGTCAAACCACGCTAAAGTCCTTGAATGGATTCAGATGCAATCGAAGGCTATGGGCAGCATTCGTTTGCGCCTAAGCGTCGAAGTCGCGCAGCTCGTCAGAACTAAGACGACTGCAAAGTCGATCTGGAACACGCTCTATGGGCTCTACGGAGGAACCAGCGCCATGGGGGCATTTGCCTGCTTCAAGGCTGCGATCAACGTCCGTATCCCAGCGAACGAGCACCCCGGCCCTGCGATCGCAAAGATCCAGAGCAACCTCGACGAACTCGATGGAGCTGGCCTCTCTCTGCCACCGCAGATGAGGACCTTGATAATCCTTGGTGCCGCTCCGCCCCGCTATGAGACAGCTATACAGCTCGCTCTCAACAAGATCGAGATCAAAGAGCTCACACCGAGCAGTGCTCAGGAAGCCTTAGTCGCTTCCTGGGAACAATCGAGGAACAAGGGGCAGTCGTCGGCCCAGAAAATCTCTGCTATCAAGCAGAAGAAGGGCAATCCCTCCTTCTCGCAGCAGCAGCGCCCTGAGGGCAGCAGCAGCGCGGGAAAGAAGGAGTGGAATGACAAGAGCAAGGAGAAGGCCAAGGGCTTTACTCCTAGGGGAAAGCGCGGTGGTAAAAACCATGGTAAGCCGCATTCGCACAAGCACAACGAACATGCAGACATGCACATCGCTGACACCGTGTCAATCCCCGCTCCAACGACCACCACCGTCGTCGAGTTAGCGCCTTCGGGCAGCAGGACTCGAAAAGTCGCAGCACCTGCCCCTAACAAGGGCAAGAAGCGTGCTCGCGGTGATTGGCTCGGAGAACCCCTCCAGCTCGCCAAGGACCTAGATGTCGCCGGCATGCCGGAGACAATCCGCGCGCTAAAAGAATGACGAGCAGGCTTCCTTACGCAGTGTAGCGGGACGCTAACTTACCTGGTTGTTGAGCTGTGAGGCTTGATGCACACAAAGTTGCTGTTGAGCGACTTGGGATTGTACTACGCTACAGGGGTCCTTATATACATGTAGGAGACCGTCTGACTAAGCTACTGTATAGTACCAATCCCGATGCATGTGATGCTATCTACGATGCATGTGTTACTCCTGTTACCCGGAGTACCGGTGTGTGAACTCGGCTGCCTAGTTAGGCGCTTCTCTATTGTTCAACACTCCCCCTTGCTAAGTGCAGCGGTAGATGCGCGCAAGCATTAAATGGCGCATAGTGCAGCCGACTATGCTGGACTTCTAATCGTAGAATCTTAGTCCGAGCATTCCTCTGAATTTGAGGAATTTGATACGACCCAAGTTCTTAGTGAACAAGTCTGCCGGATTGTCATCAGTGCTTACGTAGAAGACTTCGACTTTCTTGTCTTCTACTAGCTCCCTCACGTAGTGGTAACAAATGTCAATGTGTTTAGACCGACGTTCCGTGATGGGATTGGAGCTAATGAATATTGCTCCCTGATTGTCCGAGCAGATGGGCAGCGGGCCAAGCTTGTAGCCGATCTCCTCCAGGAGCATCTTTATCCAAGCTACTTGTCGCGAGCAATCGCTCAGCGACATATACTCAGCTTCAGTGGATGACAGGGCAACTGTCTTCTGTCTTCTAGACAGCCAACTGAACGCGCCGTTCGCGAACTTTAAGAAGTGCCCAGACCGTGACTTTCTGGCTTCTGGGCTGTCTGCCCAGTCAGAGTCAGTGCACGCCAATAATCCATTGCCGCTTTGTCCTTCATAGACTAGCGCATAGGAATTTGTACCAATTAAATAGCGGCAGATATACAGCGCTCTGTTTAAATGGTCCTGTGACGGATTTGCTGCAAATTGCGCAAGTAATGTCACGGCGTAGCAAATGTCAGGTCGAGTTCCAAGCATTAGATATAGCAAGGAACCGATGACGGTCTGGTACTTGCTTCGAAGCGCTGGGTCAGCTGTTCCAGTATTGGCAACAGGCTTGTATCCAGCAGGGAGTGGAGTTGGCGCAGATTTAGTGTTCTGCATGCCACAGCGCTGCAGCACTTTCTCAAGGTAGGCGCATTGATCCAAATGGATTTCGCGGCCTTTCCGAGTTATGCGCATGCGCAGGAATTCCTTGACGTCGCCTAGATCGCGACACTCCCACTTCTTCATGAAGCGGTCCTTTAATGAAAGGACTAGGGTCTTATCTTTGCCACAAAATATGGCATCGTCTACATAGACAATGATCAGCACGAAGCGACCATCTTTTGTCCTGTAGACGAATATTCCGGCGTCGGATACGAGGCGTTTACAGCCAAGTTCCCTTAGGGACTCATTGAGGGTGCGCCACCACGCAAGCCCTGCCTGCTTAAGTCCATAGAGAGCGCGAAGTAGCCGGAGTACTTTGTGCTCTTGGCCTGGTACTGCAAAGCCTTCAGGCTGCTCCATATAGATTTCCTCGTCGAGCTTGCCATAGAGATAGGCGTTACGGACGTCGAGTCCGGAGACATGCATATCCTCAAGCGCAGTTAAGGCGAGGATTAGACGTACAGTCTCAAAGCGTACGACTGGAGAGAAGACTTGATCATAGTCAAGACCTTCAATCTGGGAGTAACCCTTGGCGACCAATCTGGCCTTTTTCCGACCGTTGATGTGACCGAACGAGCACGAAACCCTCCACACAAGACACGTGTGTGGGAGACCGAGGGATGGCACGAGGGCTCCGACGGGGTCGAGGGCTGCGCTCAGGAATGAATGAACAGTGGGGGTGCTAGGGGTGGTCTGATATGGAAGGAGGAGTACGGGCTAGTTTCCGCAGCGAAGGAGTACACTCGCGACGAGCGACGATAGAGCGCGATGAACGATGACTTAGCGATGACCTTGCGATGACTTACAATGACTTGCGAGCCGGTGCTTCGAACCGGACAGCGCGCGATGACCTACGTACGGGCGGGCGAGTCGAGCGAGTCTCGACGACGAACAGACGTGCAAACGTGCGGGAAATGAGAGGGTAACGGTCTCTGGTGTATTGGGGGAAAAGTCTAGGGTAATGTACAGGCAGACACGCCTGACCGGAACAAACCGGCCAGCACGTATGAATCACGACATGATGAGAAATACCGTCCGAGAGAACACACAACCAATCACATAAATCAGAAACATCGCACGACAGTCCAGGGAGGCCGCGACATGGCCGAGTACCATGTGCGACGAGTGCGATACGCACAGCCGCACTCCGATGGAACCTTCGAGAGTGCCCGATAGATGCCCGACGGTGAAGAGATATGAACCTGCGCCGGAGAGACGAACTCCCCAGACACAAGCAACATGTCCCTCAACGAGACAACTGTAAATGCACACCGCATCCGCTTCGCGAGGCTTATCGACGTCTTGCTGGCTGACGCCGCGATCGAACCGCAGTACCAACCCTCCAGGTCGCGAGAGTGGCTAGCCTGGGCGCATGGCGCCCGCTGGCACCTGGTACGTCGCTGGCGCGCCCCGATAGAGCTGTTGCTGACCGCGACGATAGCGTGCCGTACTGGAGTCGTACTGCCATGTCACCGCTACCGAACCCGGTAGCCTTCCGTCGCCGTTCGCATACCGCGAGATCAAGGAGATGCTGGACTACTTCGACGAGGTCTTCAAGGATCGCGACTCCCCCGAGATCGAGAGGGTCGGTGTACCGTTCCCGACGCTCGCTTGGTCGGAAGCAGCTGTCCTCTACAAACAGACCCAGCCGAACACTCGCCTTGCCGTAGGACTGCCCATGTATACGACAGTGCCCACGTACCTCGACGACTACCGTTCCTTGCCGACGATCGTGAGCGAGATGTCCCGATTGGTCGACCGCCTGCTTGAGGCGAGTCGCGACAAGCCGTCCGAGCTGACTGACGGTCCCGACGATACGATGCCCGCGCTGGTGCCGGAACCCGCTACAAACCCTGCGGGCCCCAACCTGAGCGATACGCTTCGCGCTCTGAACACCCCGACGGGTCCGCGACGTGGGCGAGGAGGTGCGAGGGGTAGAGGTGGACTTGCTCGAGGGGGAGGCTTGCCGAGGAACGCCGGGCAACATGGGTGCGGCCCGCATCCCTTCGTACCCTGTCATGGTCGGAAGTAGTTACGACTCACGGTGTACTGCGCTAGCTAGTTCGACAATGCGACCTAGCGTCTACGATTTGACTTCCCGAGTGTGCGACTTGAGTTCCTTCGTGCGACGAGGCCGCGATAGGCCACGACGGTGCGTACCCGTGTCGCGACGATCGAGGCGGTACGTTCCGACTTGCTCGCTAAGCCGCGCGATAAGCGATCCTACGGTCCAACGCGGTCCCGTTCGAGGTTCGGCCTACAGTGCGAAAAGAGCCAGCCCCGACCGTGTCGGGGTAGAGCCACAGCTCAGGCGTATCACCGTCAGTTTTGACGTCGAATACCCAGCGGTTTTTAGTGACCTTTCGTCCCTTAGGACGGTCAACCAGTTCATAGACATTGCGTTTGCGAAGTGCCTCAAGTTCTTCGCGACACGCTGTCATCCACTCCTCAAGCTCCTTTTTAGGTAGCTTTAGTATATCGCGGAATGACCATTCTCTCGGGCTGGTCCCGTCTGGTAGATCGTTGTCGAGGGTGGGTAGCGCTTTTGCAAGCAGCAACTCGACTAACTTAACTCCCCCTTCCCGGCATATTTCTGCCAGTAGTAACTCAGCGCTTTGCGCTTCATCCTCATCGGATGGGGCGGACTCGACAGGTTCGTCGCGTGGAGGAGGATTTGGCGCAGAACTAGGTCCGGGAACCTGTTGTCTTTGCTGCCTTTGTGTTCCGGTTTTGGTACGGGAGCTACCCGCATCCTCACCGACCATCTTTTTCCATCTCCCCTGATTTTCGATGTCCTTTACTATGTCTTGGGGCTTCCGCTGCTCTCCATAGACATTACCTCTACGAGTTACTGGTCTCCGCTCCCTTGCTGAACGTTGCGGCTCCACTGGGGGCGCAGGGTGTTCTACCGGTGCATGGGGCGGCGGTACTGGGTCTACGGGCGCATCCTGTAGCTCCTGCTCATCGTCATGAACATGACCGTTTCCCCTTTTAGGAAGGTGATGTTTTGGATGATTATCATCCTCATCCTCATCTACCTGAGGTGTGGTATTTGGTTGATTTTCTGGGATCATTTCTTCTCGAGGTGGCCAAACTCGAGTTGTGCCCCGACGATTTGTCAGAGGACACTTAGGAAACATAGTTTCGTCAAACATCGCGGTGGATGATCTGAACAAAACATTATCTGGTGCTCTCATAAAGAGCCATCCGCCAGTGCGCTCTGTAGAGCCATCTCCCCCAAGATAAATCATCAGCTCCGATTTGGGCGATAAACCGTTTTTTCTTATGTCCTTGGGTATAAAGACGTACGCACCGCAGCCGAAAACGCGCAGGTGCGCCACAGATGGCGGCTCGCCGTGTATCAATTCGTAGGGGGTAAGCCAATTAAGGCGACAAATTGGTGTCCTGTTGTAAACGTGGACCGCATGATCCACAGCGAATTCCCACCAGGATGGAGGTAGACAAGCATCATGGCGCATTGCCTCTGCTTTGTCCATGAGTGTCCTGTTGAAACGCTCAGCTCTGCCATTCTCCTGAGGAGTATGCGGCGAGCTCTGAAGGATCTCTATGCCATTATCCTTTAGAAGGTCTTTGAATGCAGCGGAGACGTATTCTCCCCCTGCATCAGACAACCACTTCTGCACTGTCTTTCCATATTTAGTTTTTACCATGGCTAGGAATTGCCTTGTGGCTGTAATCGCTGCAGATTTCTTGCGCAGATTTACAGTCCACGCGTGCGATGAAGCGTCATCATAGTACAGTATGTAGTACTTGTACTTATGATAGGAATCTACTGGGAAGGATTTTAAGTCCGAATGAATGAGTTCAAACGGTACCTTTGCCCGGTAGTTGGACGGCGGGAAAGACTTAGAGTGCATTTTCCCTTTTGCACATCCTTGGCATATTGGTGAGTCCTTAGGAATCTCCACCTTTCTGGGAAACCCAGATGTATGCTCCTTCGCCTTTGCAAGCACGTCCTTTGAAGGGTGTGCAAAGCGGCGATGCATAGTCGAATAATCGACTTCATTTACGTTCACATAAATATTCTGAACGTTTTCACCCGATTCAGCCACGAGGGTGAAGGTGGTAGTGTCCGGATGCTGCGGTATAAACCTGAATAAAGGTTTCCGCGCTCCTGGTTCATACAGACTGATATGCTGCGCTGTTGCGCGCAAGTTTAGTCCGTCTTGGAGGAACATCCCCAATGACAAGAGACGAGCCGAGCAATTTTCCATGTAATAGACTGGATATAGGCGCGTCTGCAGCCATTGTTCGTCTATTTGGTAGTTTAGGAACACAGTTCCTTTAGCAATAATGCTTCCTACCGCTCCTTGTTGTGCCGTTTGAGTACGGATAGGAGTCTGGAGATACTCGAATTCTGAGAAGTCTCTTATGTCATTTGTAATGTGCAAAGATGCACCTGAGTCCAGTAGCCACTCATTCGCTGAAAAGCGACTTTTTCCTTTTCCCTTACAACGTGAGCACACAGCGTAATCGCGCGAATGAATACATTGTACATTTTTTAAGCTGCTACTAAGTACATTTACAAATGTCCGAGCGCCGTTGTGTAAGTCAGAAGCGGCTGTTAAAGCGCTGTTAGTAACTTGCTTAGGGTTAGGAAAATGAGTGACGTACTCATTACCCCAGTCGTCGTAGCCATCATATGGCTCCATGCAGCGGAGCTCACCCGTTAATGGGTTCCAAAAGCTCTCGTCGACGATAGGGGGCGCAAGGCCTGCGGCCTGCGCTATCATGCCGTTTAACTCGGCGTCGTGCGCGTCGATGTCTTCTTCGTCTGTTGCCCAGACGATGGACCTTTCTTCGGCATCGCGGAAGTCGTCGTCCTCGCTGATGTATTCATCGCGCATGACCTCGTCGATGCGGTCGGCCATGTCGTCGTCACTGAGCTTGCTGCGCTTTGAGGTGCGCGACTCGGTGTCCGAGGGGACTTCTTCAATGTGAGCGGAGCTCACGACTTCCTTCAGCGCGCAGATGGTTTCCGGCGTGCCGGCGACGTCTAGGTCTTTGGCGAGCTGGAGGGCTTCTCCGAGCCAGTCACCGCGAGCGCGCTTCTTGCCCTTGTTAGGGGCAGGTGCTGCGACCTTTCGAGTCCTGCTGCCCGAAGGCGCTAACTCGACGACAGTGCTGGTCGTCGGGGCGGGGATCGACACGGTGTCGGCAATGTGCATTTCTGCATGTTCGTCGTGTGAATGCGGCTTACCACGGTTTTTACCGCCGTGCTTGCCCCTAGGAGTAAAGCCCTTTGCTTTCTCCTTGCCCTTGTCCTTCCACTCCTTCTTACCCGCGCTGCTGCTGCCCTCAGGGCGCTGCTGCTGCGAGAAGGAGGGATTTCCCTTCTTCTGCTTGATAGCAGAAATCTTCTGGGCGGACGACTGCCCCTTGTTCTTCGACTGTTCCCAGGAGGCGGTTAAGGCATCCTGGGCGCTGTTCGGCGTGAGATCCTTGATCTCAATTTTGTTGAGAGCTAGCTGAATAGCCGTCTCGTACCGAGGTGGAGCGGCCCCCAGAATTATGAGGGTTCTCATCTGCGGTGGCAGAGAGAGGCCAGCTCCGTCGAGCTCGTCGAGGTTGCTCTGGATCTTTGAGATCGCAGGGCCGGGGTGCTCGTTTGCCGGAATACGGACGTTTATAGCTGCCTTAAAGAAGGCAAAAGCCCCCATGGCGCTAGTCCCTCCGTAGAGCCCTTTCAGGGTATTCCAGATTGTCTTCGCAGTCGTCTTCGTTCTGACGAGCTGCGCGACTTCGACGCTTAGGCGCAATCGAATGCTGCCCATAGCCTTGGATTGCATCTGCATCCATTCGAGGACCTCTGCGCGGTTTCCTCCGTCCGTAGCCAAAACAGGCTCATCGAAGCCGTCGGGTATCTCGATGAGAATCCAGACGCCTTGCGACTGCAGGTACGCTTTCATCAAATCGGCCCATCGACGGTAATTCGATCCGTCGAGGACAGGGACGAGGTTCTGCAGAGAGTTCGACATTTTTCTTGTTTGTTGGTGGTGGTAGAGCGGTTGGTTGATAAGGTTCTGTGAACGCATTATCAGTGCTCTGACTTATGCTGCCGGGACGGCGCTGACACCACACTGGACTCATTGTTTTTGGGATGGTGACAGCGAAGCTGTGCACGACCTGCAGCCATATAGGCGCGAAGTCTCCCTCTGACGTCAAAGCCCTTTCGGGCGACGTCCAGGCAAGCTAACCTGACCCGCAGCGGATGCAGCCATAAAGGTGCAGTACCGCGCAGTGCTCAGGGCTCATAACCTGACGAGCAGGCTTCCTTATGCAGTGTAGCGGGACGCTAACTTACCTGGTTGTTGAGCTGTGAGGCTTGATGCACACAAAGTTGCTGTTGAGCAACTTGGATTGTACTACGCTACAGGGGTCCTTATATACATGTAGGAGACCGTCTGACTAAGCTACTGTATAGTACCAATCCTGATGCATGTGATTCTATCTATGATGCATGTGTTACTCCTGTTACCCGGAGTACCGGTGTGTGAACTCGGCTGCCTAGTTAGGCGCTCTCTATTGTTCAACAGGAGGAGGAGCTGCAGTCGTCACTCAACGCAGTGCGCTGTGCTGACCTGCGCGAGGTACTTATCGGATCCACTGACTTCCCGATTGCAGCCTTCTTCGCTGATCTCGAGGCGACACCTGCGGCAGAATGCTTGACCATCGCATTCGACATCTCTGACGTGACAGATGGGAGGAACTGGCCGTTCCAGCAGCTGCTCGAAGCATACAGCCCGTCTCTATACAAGCTCAGGCTTATAGCACGATACATACACTAATGCAGGTGAGCAGTTATTTACGGGTGCAGAATGGCGTGCAACGTGCGACTGACAGCACACATTGTTAGGCCCACGCGCCAACCTCCGCAACCATTCCAAGTTGGGAAGCATCACAATCGGGCATATCTGCAGCCCAGAATCGTGTTACTTCTCTTGGGTCCCTTCAATTCTCTCTACGGTCACGTCTGGTGCCGTCTCCTCCGTTCATATATATCGTTCAGGGTCTTCAACATCACAAGGCCTGGAAGCATGTCGCTTTATCTTGATCATCTAGCCGATAGCCACGTTCTCCGAACTGTCGATGATATGCTGTGTACTGACATATTCAAAAACGTATCATCGCGAAGATGTAACGTTGAGGTCACGGTCATGGCGACTCAACGCGACGCATTGGACGATGCGTGGCTCGCTAGGGAAGGAGGATGGGAACATTTTGTGAGGGAGGGCATGCCGCAGTCACGATGTAGCGTGCGCGGTGTTCTCACATGTACTCAGTACGTGCGCTCCTCTCATTGTACCAGAGGAGGCTAACTACGTCAAATGGCAGGACTATCGTCTCCTCGAGATGTAATTTCTTCCCGTTTTATAATATCTAGCGGCAGTGCCCGGTGACATTGGCGGGAAAACACTTACTGGTAAGTCAACAATTTTCGTTTTGAATTCAAGGCCGGTTGCTGGAGTGCTGATTAGAGTATTTGGTGGTCTCAGGTATCCTAGAACGCATTTTGCGTGGTCAAAACGAAGCCGCATCGACGTGGCCCACACGCCGCACGTAGATCAAGCGCCATGTCAAGCTGTAAACACAGCACCAGCAGTGGAAAACCCTGGGCAATTACGAAGCACCCGTAATGCGATTATGAGGATATGGACATAGCAGTGGAGATTTGCGTTGCAGATATCACATGGCTGGGAACGCGGTGTTTTGCGCGACCAACTGGTCTCTTCATCCGTTGTCTCCTCGTTAGACACCACGTCACCGGCACAAGACCACGTGCGCTCAAGGGACATCCGAGCTTCGTCGTCAAACGACGAACCGCCGTCCCGAATGAGGAACTGTACGTATTCGCGACATATTCTGCAGGCCTTGTGCCCCTATGATCTGTCCTCACCACAGGATGCGGCCTCGGAGACAGTGCTAGTGCCTGCGGACACCTGCTTAGTACACCGGAGCAAGTCGGATTATTGGGAAGCTGGAGTAACCCGTTACACCAGGGCTTCAGTAGGTTGCTCGCTTTCCCCGTGGACCACCTTACCCAACGCATTTCATTTCCTTCGCCTCGATTCCAAACACGTTTCTCGCGTAGCCATACTTACTTCATTCGAACGCTACCAGCCCTGGGCGCTTGCGACCCGCGGACTTTAGCTGGCCATACGCGCAGGTACCTACTGCATGCGGGGACCGCCGGCGACTACTAGTCCTATCTGGCACTGGTGTTGTGGACCCGTACATTGTACAGCCAGATTGCCCTTCAAGCCAACTTTGCACCCGGAGGAAGCGCATTCCAGGTCAGCAGGACACCAGTGGGTTCAAGATCAAGCAACGTCCGAGTCACTGAAGCCCTATGGCGCGCAGCGCTCAACGTCAACCTGCAGCTTGAAGAGTCGGAATGTTCAGGGTCATGCCGCTTCCATTGAAGTTGTATGTTGAGCGGTGAATCTCAATGGAAGCAGCTGGATAGTGCTCAGCGTCACAATTGACATCCTATCCGACGCAAGCCCTTCAGAGTCCCTTCGTCAGCCTTGGGCAATGCGACATTCGCTACCGAGCATGTTGTCTGGGATTATCTCCACAACCTCTGCCACAGACACACTCATAATGCGATGCACAAGAGAGGGAGGCAAATATATCTTCTCTGCCATCGACCGCCAGCATCTCATTCTGCTCGACGTAAAGACAAGATTCTTGGCACACCATATGATGGACGAGGTCGCCTGTATTAGTTTCGGAAGATGAAGGGAAGGTGCTCGCGCAGGTAGCCGGAGTTCCCTGCATCACACAGTCATTCTCTAATTGGATTTCCATTTTATTTGTCCAGGTTCTACCATAAAAGCTCCTCCAGTGAACCATTTCTCCCCTCATCTGACAAAGATGCCTCGCGAGCTCCCCTTCGACATCGACCTTACCAAATCTCTCCTCGTCGTATGTCCTTTCGTCACTTCCCGTCCTTCTCCCTCTAACTTTGCCTTCAATAGAATGCCGCCGAGCTCGTTCACCTAGCAGCGCGCCCTCTCCCGCTTGCTCCAGATGGTGCATACGACTACCAGGCCCTCGCTGCAGGCGAGAAGCCTGACCCATCTAGCGGAGTTCGCGAGCACTCGCGCTTCTACACCGTCGCAGACGACATTCAGGGCGCCCTCGAACGCGGTCCCATCGTCACAGATCCCCACGCCCTGGAAGCAGTCTTCCAGGCAGTCGCAAATCCAAACGCGATCGACGACCGCAAGGGTGTCTTCACAGACGTCCTCGCAGCCATCACTAGGCTCCCGCCGGGAAAGACTCAGAATGCTCTCAATGACAAGGTCATCACCCTCCTTTACGAGACACTGACCCATCCACCTCCCACCTTGATGGACGACCGCCACCGGTACAGGCAGCCAGACGGTAGTTGCAACAACGTCACCATCCCCGAGCTTGGCCAGTCCGCGCGCCCGTATGCGCGCAGCGTGCAGGGAAAGCACCCCATGCCAGCCAATATGCTGCCCGACCCGGGCCTCCTATTCGACACCCTCCTCAAAGCACGCGACGTGAGTCTGTCTGACAAGATTCACCAATATTAATCTCATAGATGCGCCGCCAGTTCCAAACGCATCCAGGGGGGAACTCTTCGCTCACCTTCGCCTTTGCCTCCATCGTCACTCACTCATTGTTCAAGACCGACCCGCGCGACTGGAACAAGAACAACACGACGTCCTACCTCGACCTGTCCCCTGTCTATGGCAACAATCTAGATGAGCAGCTCTCCGTCCGTGACACATCCAAAGGCCGCGGTCTCCTCTACCCCGACACCTTCGCGGAGGAGCGTCTACAGTTCCTCCCGCCCGCTGCGAGCGCCCTCCTCGTTATCTTCTCGCGAAATCACAATGTGGGTATCCCCATCTATGTCTAGCTTGTTCTCCGCTGACGCCCCAATCAGTACATTGCCAACATGCTCCTCAGTATCAACGAGAAGAAGAAGTGGTCGGATCCAGCCTCGCTCAGCGCCGACGACCGCAAGCGGCAGGATGAGGAGATCTTCCAGACCGCACGGCTCGTCAACTGTGGGCATTTCATGGCCCTAATCTTCGGCGACTACGTTGCGGGCTTTCTCGGACTCACCCGTGATGGCTGTACGTGGAGCATGAATCCCTTCGACATCATCAAGAAGACTGGTACCCCGGGCGACCTGGTCACGCGTGGCACCGGCAACCATGTCTCCGTCGAGTTTAACGTCCTGTACCGCTGGCATGCCACGACGGCGCAGGACGACATTACATGGACGGAGAACATGATGGGGCATGTATTCAAGGGTGAGGCCCTCGACAAGGTCGACCTGAAGGACTTCAAGGAAGCCGTCAAGGAGGCGTTCAGCACATCTGAGCCTGACCCACGCAAGAGAACATTCTCGCAGTACGCCTTTTGATCCTTTATGGGACCCTTAGTGTCTGAGTCTTTTTGTAGCCTCAAACGCCAGGATGATGGGACGTTCAATGACGATGACCTAGCAAACCTCCTGCACGACTCGACCGAGAAGGTCGCGGGGGCGTACCGTGCTCGTGGAACGCCTGCCTGCCTCCGGGTTGTCGAGATTCTGGGCATAGAACAAGCCCGGAAATGGGGTGTGTGCACGATGAACGAATTCCGCGAGTTCCTAGGCTTGAAGCGTTTCGCCTCTTTCGAGGAGTGGTCGACCGCCCCAGGAATCGCCGCCGCGGCACGCCAGTTGTACGGGCACATCGACAACCTGGAGCTCTACCCGGGTCTGCAGGCAGAGGATTGCATGCCGCTCGGCCCTGGGTCGGGTATCTGCTGTGGGTACACGATGACGCGCGCGATCCTCGCAGACGCCATCAACCTTGTGCGCGGGGACCGCTTCTTCACGACGGACTACACGCCCGAGGCGCTCACGAGCTGGGGATTTCAGGACTGTGTGCGCGACCCGGACAACGGCGCATTCGGTGCAGCGCTGCCCAAACTCCTCTTCCGCCACCTCCCGCGGCACTACCCGCCCAACTCGGTCTACGCGCTCTTCCCTTTCTTCACTCCGGCGGTCACGCGCAAGAACCTCAAAAAACTCGGTCTGGCGGACAAGTACGCATACGATCGCCCCGTCCCGCAGCCCGTGCCGAAGGTGCTCAACACGCTCACCGGCATCCGCCATGTCTTCGCGGACCCGAGCAAGTTTGTGCAGATCTACACGGAGGACATGAAGGCCCTCACACGTGGGTATGGGTTTATGCTCGTGTTCGACGAGCGCGCGAAGCATGACAATGACCGGGCGTTTTGTTGGCATGCGCTCGTTCCTGACATGGTGACCATGAACAGCTACACGAAGTGGTACAGGGACATGACGGAGCAGCTTCTCAATGAGAAACAGTTCAAGTACGACGGCGTCAATGGCACGTATGTCGATATCATCCGTGATGTCGTCAACCTCGTCTCCGCTCACTGGGCAGCTGACAAGCTGGTTCGTGTACATTCGCTCGCATTCTTTTCTTTTGCTAACTTTCCATTTCCATTAGTGTGGTATCTCTCTGAAGACTAAGGCGAATCCGCATGGTGCCTTCACTGAGCAAGAGGTGTATACAATGTTCACCGTCCTCTTCATGTGTGTCTTCGAGAACGTCGCGCCCGAGCACGGCTGGACACTCCACTCTGCTGCCGCTAAGGTCGGCGCTGTCATCAACGGTCTCATCCAGCAGAGCATCGAGGAGGCCAAGCCGAAGACTGCATTCGTGAGCATCACTTTCTGCGCGGCTGGCATACTCTTTGCTGACTCGTCACTGTGACAGCTTCCTGCTCCGGGGGCCAAGAAGGAGTGCTCGCCCTTCCTCTCGCGCCTTGCCGCCTCGGGGCGGCCCATCGACGAGCTCGTCGCCTGCGTCATCGGGCTCGCTGTGGGCTCGTCTGTGAACTTCGCGCAGGCGGCGGCGCAGGTCATCGACTTCTACATGCGCGAAGACCGCTCAGAAGAGCGCGGCGCGCTGATTGCGGCGTGCTGCGCCCCCGATGGGGACGAGAATGCAATGGAGCGTGTGCGCGGGTTCGTCCGCGAGGCGATGCGCCTGAACCCGCAGTTTGGGGGCCTGTTCCGGATGTGTGTGCAGGACGACGTAGTGCCCCAAGGCGCTGACCTTGTGAACATGCAAGTGAAGAAAGGCGACATGTTGTTTGCAAGCTTCAAGAACGCGCATCTCAACGTATGTCTCCCCTCTCGGTAATATCATCCCATCCTAACAAGCCATCCCTGACCAGCCGGATGACTTCCCGAACCCTACCACCGTTGATCCGACGCGGCCCAAGAGCTCCTACAGTCTCCAAGGTGCGGGCTTCCATGGCTGCCCAGGAGTTGATTTTGTCGCGCAGACACTCCCTGAGCTCGTGCGGGTCGTCTTCCGGCTTCCTGGGATCCGACGCGCACCGGGCCCGCAGGGCTTCTGTGCGGGCTTCGCGCTGCACCAGTTCGAGACAGACAACGCCATGTATATCTCCGCGACGGGGGAGGTCACGTCGTGGCCGACATCGCTCCAGGTCATGGTGAGTCTGTGTTACGTGGATCTAAGCAATGGAGCTGATGCACAACAAATCAATGTCCTGTGTAGTTTGATAAGCAATGAGTGTGCTGCCGCCGCCTGGACGCTCAATTTCTCTCTTTCGCTGTCGAACACATAGAAATCAGCCTCATCCCACAAATCCTTTGTCTCTTAGCTTCAATAGGCGGTTTGATATGCGCTCGAAAGCTTGGAATAGGTCGATCACGAAGAATAACATACATATGTGGGCTACTGAATCTCTCCTCCAGCGTGTGAACCCTGGCATGGAGCACGATGAGCGCTTGCGCTGATCATACACAACCGCCCCTCCCCTCCCCTCGAGAGGTTGTGTTTAGAGTTTGCCTACGGGAGACTACGCTAATGCCGCTTGTGCACTCGTTACGCTGAGGCCGATACCAATCCCAGCGACGATATGGAGTCAGCCGAAGAACGCGCTTTGGTTGCTCAGGCATTTGCGGCAGCAAGCTTTGGAGCACGGATGGCAGAACGAAGGCAGGTCGGCGATAAGCACCGTTGATTCGGCATACATAGAGGGGTTTAATTGCTCAAGAGACGCTGCTACATCCTAGCTTCCCAAAGGATATCATCGACTGGCGTCGCGGTACGGCTCAAGCAGGCTCAACAACACTTTCCACCTACCACCATGCCACTGTTCCACCGCCCTCCACTCTTCGCTGTCCTTCCCAAAGACCGCCCGTATCCACTCCAGTGTCCCCGCGATACACATGTCCGCATGGCTCACGCGCAGCTGCCCATCCACGACTGTTTCCCCGCCGAGAAAGGTCGTGCGCCCATCGCCCGCAGCGTCGATCCAACTGGCGACCACGCCGAACGCGCGCTCGACCTCGGTCCACTGCGTGGCGAGTTTGTGCGAGGGGCTGAGCTCTTCTAGGGTGGCGCCGAAGAGCACCTCGCGGGTGTGCCGCCAGTAAACTTGGGAGGCGGGCACGAGGAGCGGGAGCATGCGCGGCGTGAGGAGCGGCGCGATCGAGGATTTGAGGAGGGTGAAGAAGGCGAAGTTCCAGGCGGGCTGCAAGGACGACATCCGTCTATGGAAGAAGGGGTGATCTGACCTGGTAGGCACGCAGCTCTTTGGGTAGCACCGCGGACGTCGCGGGATACTCGTCGTCCAGGTACTTCGCGATCTCAGCGCTGTCCATGGTTGTGCGCTTTGTTCGTGGGTCGTAGATTGCGGGGAGCGAGTACGGGAAGGGCGAGGCTCGGTTCGGCGAGACACCCAAGGACTTGAGCAGGTCGGTGATGTCGGGAAGCTCGACCCATTGCGTGCGGTATGGCAGACCCTTGATGTTGAGCAGGTACCTTTGGGGCAACATATGAGTGAGATTATAGTGACATGCATGATATGCGCGACTGACCGAGTCTTCCAGGTGTTGGGCGACCAAGTCTTGCCTGGGGCGAGGCTCGCGATGTCGTAGAAGATGATAGCGTCTGTCTGTGGTAGAATGGACATCTTGTGGTGGAGGCGATCAATTCTAGTTCATCATGTTAGGCATTTATACTAACCGACCCCTGTACGCACTCGACAGCAGCCTCTCGGTCATCGGGCAAGGGACACCGAGACGGCACAAGCAACGCGCAAGTCCTGGACCCAAGGGGTGTTTTGCGAACGGCATTGAAGTGACTGAGTGCCTCGTCATCCCCGACTCCTCCGAACGAGGAGGGCTCTCTCAAACCCAAGTCGTGTCGACTGCAATGATGATGGCGCTATATGGTGTACTCGCGGCCGATTGCTGCCTACGGTTGGTCGAGAATCATTCAAGTGCCGTTCAAGGCCTTCAATACAGGAAAATTGGCTCCAAGTATATAGTGCTGCAGTGAAGCTCTCTTTTTTGAAGACACATTTATTATGCTGTTTTACCAGGGACTCCTTCGCCTATTGTGTTTGCATTCCGGGCCGCCCAGCCGACGACCCTCCACCCCCAATTATATGCGGAGAACCCTGATCCGGTCGCGCGCCAAAGGGGACTTTGTGTTCGGACACAATTTCGTGATTTTGGGCCTAAATTTGCCGGATGAGATCAGGCTTCGGGGGCGGGTTCCATCCCCGTGTCCGGACGGCGGAAGAGGCATCTTTGTCCGGACAGCGGGTTCAGGCTTATATATACATCAATTTTTGGGATCAAGAAATTTCGATTTGGCTGCATGTAGGACTCGCGTGTGGAGCCACATACGGTACCCATGGAGGTTCGGACACGGGCTCCATGGTCCACCCGCTACCAGTGCCCGGGATGTTCGGATGGCACTAGGCATGGCGATTTTTGTCCGGATGGGGGTCCCACGGGGGACGCTTCTGTTCCCGCGCCTCTCCTTGATCCCTTCCGCCTCATCGCCTAGTGTTTCGTCACTTGATGCATTTGCGCAGTGTATGCCCCCCACATCTCAGGATCTGATTTTGAAGAAGTGTACTGCACGTACTCACACCGCTTCGATGAATTTGACGCAAATCACTCGCGTTACCACGACATCATGCGCAGTACAGCACAAGGCTGTGGCTGCTCATCATTTAAGACACGGTGTCGAGCGAACATGCCATCTGCCAGTGAATGATGGGCGTACGTGCTCTTTTCAATATCTGTTTGGCCCGTCCGGTGGAGATGTTGTTTCAGGGCTGCCATGGAGGCTATGCAACGTTTGTGTACCACTCCGTCGACGGAGACCAAAAGTTGATACAATCACCATCACACGGCCACTGGCGGCGTCACTATCGACGACCCCGGGCCTGGTTGCTTCTTGGGTTAAAGTATACATAGCACTGACCCTTGTTCACTACATTCAAATTCACTCCGTTCCTTCCCTTTCATGTCCACATAACGCTCTATGACTGCGAACTCAACATAACACTGCCAGTGTAGGACTCACCAGTTCCTGCACGCCATGCCTCCCGCCGTACCTGAGGGGACAGCCCTGGACATTCTCGCATTTAACCTCGCGGGCATCTGCATCCAAAGTATGCTTTGTGGCATGTTCAATATCCTCTTGGTCGTGTCCGTATACTTGCTTCGCTGTGGTTCGACCAGCGGAGTGCGTAGTGGGACACCGATTGCGATCATAGCACCAGAGTTTATCGGCTGTGGTGCCCTCTTGGTTACAGTAACGACGGTATGTATACCGCCTTCAAGCCATGTACCGTGCTCATAAATCTCATAGCATTGGGTCTTCAATGCATGTCGTGTGTTCACCGGCTTGAGACACACCTCGGGAATTGAAGGCTCTGCGGAATACTTCGCAGATACCACCCACTGGCCGCTGTACGCAGCAGAGGTTTCCATGGTTTTCTTTTCTGTAATCCTTGCAGATGCAGTCTTAGTAAGTGGGTTGAAGATGGGAGAGTCTGTCCACAGCGCCTCATGATGTTACTCTGTGCAGGTCTTCCGGCTTTGGGTAATCTGGGCCCATAATTGGGTTGTTGTAGTGCCTCCGCTGTTTGGACTAATGCTTCTCATGGGTACGTAACTTGTTTTTATAATTGATTCCGATCAGTCTAACACAAGTAACAGTGTCTGGAATAGGCGGTGTGTATACGACGAGAGTAGGAGCACAAATGGCAACCGGAAATGATGGCCCTTGGATTTCAATTTGTCTGATTTGCATGCTCTGCATCAATGCGTACTTCTCAGGTGAGTTACAATATACCGTTTTCGAACACCATGTTCTCAAGCATCGAAGTCATGATCGCAGGGAGGCTTCTCTATGAAAGCCGTATCAAACGCGCGAGCGCGCTTCTGACCGTATGTCTGTCTGTCAATCGAATACACTTTACTGCCACTAATCATGTTATTGTCTTAACAGAAGACATTACATATAGCAATCGAGGGCGTGTTCTTTTACACCGCCTGGACGGCCGTCTTCGTCGCTACGTATGAGGCAGGGAGTACAGCGAGATACATAGGCCAAGCCTGCTTGCCCGGGGTGGCCGGGCTAGCATGCACGCTGATCAACGTCCGCATGGGCTTACGTCGATTCCGAGGCCCAAGTCGTGGCGCGCAAGGTACTACGACATGGGAAGGGGCCCCTCAGCTTACGACATGGGTACCCGGATGGGTGTCTGAAACATGTGGCGAGTTGGAACCACAGGGGCGATATTGAGGGATATCAGCATTGAAGCCATGGACAAAGGTTGACGGCGTTCGCTATATTGACAGGAACTGAGGACAGGTGAGTAACTGCGACTTCCGAAACATGCATAGGCTGTGAATACTGACGTTTCTGCAGCAATCGGGACGTCGACGCGTGATTGACAATGCGCATGGGCCTGCGTGACGGTGAGCAAGTGCCTCCCGGAGCAAGCATTTTTGGCAATACAGCACCAACCGGAAGACCACCTATCATGCCGGTCAGAGATCGCAATGCTGGTTGAGACAGGAACTGGTACTTCACAATGATAACGAATGCGCATACGTCTGGGTGGATGTACTTCATTGATATGAGCAATACTTATTGGAGGGCTGTTGTGACATCGAGGTGACTCACGCGTCTTCCCTGGCTGATCCGTCTCTTTCAATTGAGCCCACCGTAGATCATGATGGTACCAATTCCATTACGCAGGCCTGCAGCGTACATAGTACCTTGGGCCCCGTCAGTGTCGGGTTCCTTTGTCTATCCGAAGCGTGCATAAATCAAGCGACTTCATATACCATTGACCAGGAATTCGAACACAGCTCCTGGGGTGATTTATGAAATGCATTGCAGTCCGAAAACACATTGCGGGGCACACATTGTGATATTGCAGAGGGCATGGACTGCGCAGCGGAAGTTGTCTCTTCCATCTAGTATGAATCCGTCACGAGAAACTGACCGACTTCGACAAGCCGCCGGAAGTCGTGAAGGAAGAGGCCACGTTCCCGCTGTATACAATTTCGACAGGCCTGGCAGTTATACCTTCGTCGACCTTGATGTTCAAAGAAGTGGGCTTTCCTTCGGCCCACTCCAAGTCCAGCGTCATACCACCCCGCACACGCGCTCCTTTGATCGAGCCAGAGGGCCAGACGCTCGGGAGAGCCGGGAGTATAGTGACGACAAGAGGTGTGGAATACGACGCTACATCAGGGGCTTGCAGGAGTCCGTTCTATGTTACGTCAACAAACATGCACAGACGACAGGAGGCTGCACACGTACGAGGAGGGCTGCGGGGTAGCCGAAGTTCGCATCTATCTGGAATATTCCGTCCGCGCCAGAACCGGGAGCATATAGACTGAAGAGGTTGGGCCCGATGTTCCGTTCAATAGTATACTGCACACAATGCTCGATCAACTTAGGACTGGCATCTCTGAAGCTCAAGAACGCACCGATAGTTCGAAGTAGAATTCACTCGCGTTTGCGAGCTGCGCCCAGCATGCAGCGCGCCATGCCTTCTCCCACCCAGCGTCGGCGTCTGGGCCAGTGCCGTTCCCGCGGTGATACAAGCTGGTCTCCGCCGCGGCAAGGACGTCGGTCTTGCTGTAGTTCGTGGTGCTACTGTTTTGAATGGATGAATCATAAGAAGTGATGGCATAGCCAGGGTATAGTCCGATAAGATGTGATAGATGTCGATGGGTATCGGTGGGCGAATCCATGTCGACCTTCCATTCTGAGATGAATGTCGTCGGAACTTCGCAATTGTGTGAGAATAACTAAGTTGACTTCACCTTGTAGTTGACCCCATGAACCAATATGGATACCCTTGTCCATCTGCGCCCGCTTCTCCCGAACCTCTGAGAAATCGTTCATATCAAAACGTACTAGAAGCCAATGCGCGTCATGACGGACCTTCCAGGAAGGCAGTGTCTGTATCGCCTGACGCCTCATAGCCCTTCTCGATGGCATTGAACAGTTGCCAGATCACTTGCTGAGCGTGTGCACAACCTACACAATTCCGTCAACGCGGCCGCACAGGATCGTATGCATTCCCTTACCAAATGTGATCGGAACTTGTTCAGGAGAGTTGCACGGAGCAGTGACTAAGGTCGAATCGTTGAAGTGTAGATCGGGTATCAGCTTGTCCAGATGGAACTGCGCAACGCCCTATTGCGAGATAAGGTGAGCGGCATCGGAACATAGAACCGCTGCACACCTTGAGCAAGGGCCATCCTTGCTGTTGGAACCACGTCTTGTTCCCAGTGTAATCGAAGTGGTCCCAGACGTGGAACATCTCGATGACGTCTTCGGTATCAAAATCATCCGTGAGTCGCTCAATTACTCACCATCCATACCGCGGACTCTGAAGGCAGGGCGTAATCAAATAAAGACATGAAAGTTGAGATCACATGTGCAATGGGCATACCAGGGTAGTCGGCCCATTGCGCTGAGTTCCCTTCTAGTTTCATTCCTGTATGTCCGAATATCTAGGTAGACAAGAATGAGATCGTGGCTTGACCTTCCGTCTGCTGTACGTACGTTCATCTGATCACATCCGGTTAGTGAATCGATGTGAGGGTCATAGGCCTCGCGGTGCACGTACCTCGTCGTGAGTGACCCAACCGCGCGAGATATTGTACAAGATCTGAGCTGTGGTTTCACCCCGTGGAGCCCAAGTATTCTATGTCGCTGCTTGTCCAGTTGGGCACAACCCCGGCTCATGTGGACTTACCTCTATGTAGTTGAATAAAGGCAAGACCACGTTCATGTTGGTCATCTCCGCAAACCAATGATTCATCTGTATATTGATGTTCGAGTCTACGGATAGCGGCGTAAGCGTGCACTCTTGAGACCGAAGCAAGGGTACACTCACGGTAGTCTGTCCGCTTTCCAGTCAATCGCTGGGTTGCGAAGTAGCGAATGAAGACGTACCAGATCCCCAGATCGTTTGCCAGGTCTCTACCCATTTGCCCTGTAGGTTTGGTGGAAGCACGCCGCGCGCACTGCTCGCTAGTAGGTATCTCCCATAGTTGAATAATACCCATTCGAGGTAGGGGTTCCCGACGTTCGTCTGGTACGCCGCCTTCAACTGATCCGTCGGAATCGTCAGATCGGGCGTCTGACCAAGATCCAGAGAGAATGGTGAGATGACGCCGCTGTAGTCAGCTATGTGCGCGCTCAGCAGGTCGCTATACATAACCCCCTCCGCCGTGGAAGCGTTGAGCTGAGCGGTCAGCGCATCGTGCGGGTCTGGGCCTGCGAAGGCGAACCCGGTGGCGGGAGTCCCCGCGTACATGTCATAATTTGTTCCACCGACCCACGTGAGCCATGCATCCTTCGCATCGTCGACGGTGAGGGTCGCGTTGGTCCCAGAAGGCGTACATATCACAGATGCATTTCCAGAGGTGCGAACGCGCGCGAGCACCTCGTAGGACATGCCAGGGTCATTCGCGAGGCCTTGGACTAACAGAGTAGAGTTGTCGAAGCAGGTCACGTTCGGGACAGGAAGGCCTGTCTCGAGGGTGACCGACAACGCATACGTCAGCTCCGGCAGCGTGTTTGTGCTGTTAATATATTGAACGCAGGCTTGGGCGGGATTCGAGCAGAACTGCTCCCTGGCGAACGGGGGTGAGGTGAGCTACAAACGCTTGTGTATATGCGCATGCATAGGTAGAACGACGTACCGGAAGTAAGAGCTCCCTCCATCGTCGGTCCATTGCGTGCGCGCTACAGCAGCGTCGAGATCGAGCCATCTGAAATAGTTTGACGCGGATTCGGTAGTGTTCAACGTCGTCAGAAGCAGGCCGGCGGAGGAGTAAGAGCCTAGAGACGTATATCAGTCTCACGAGAGTAGCTAATCCAGTGAGCAATGGTACCGTAGGCGCCAGCGTCTGTCATCAAATCCTGGATATCTGGGTCCCTCAGCATTGCGAAAAATCTGGCTAATTTCACCAGACCTACTATCAATGGTTCCGTTCGGGCTGGAAAATATATCCTGGCGATACGTTTGCATGTCTTGAGCCATTGCTGCTTGTTGTGATGGCAATTGATTTCCGCCATTATATGTCTAGGATTGTGGGTCAGTCGAAGGAACTAGGCAAACAACGATGGAAAACAGGTGGTGGCAAATTGCCAGATCCGCGATGAAAGCACATCACGGAGGAGACCGGTTCTCCGTCACCCGATAGATACAGTTCATACGGACATACCGGGTCTTGTATGGGCCCACCCGTCCACAGGGATTCGATATTCATATGCATCGATTCTTGAATGGTGCCTCCAGGCGTTGTAGCTGAGTTGAATGATCACGATTCAGTTCTAGATCAATACTAACCAAAACGTCTAGAAGCACTTGCCCGCGATGTAGCCATTGCCCACAGGGAGCCATTCCGATGACCAGGCATCGGCGTCAGCAGGCGCGGTGTACCACAACCCGTTGCCAGATAAGGGGAAAGCAGAAGGTGCTGCTCCAACCAGAAGCGTAGGGAGCACTATGGTCAGAAGCGAGCCCTGTACTCCACGAAACATGGTCAGAAGCACCTTGCAACCCAATCTGCAATAAAGAGGGGGCGAGCAGTCCTTGCACGGGCGTTTGCTGCATGCTACTTAGCTGCGTCCTGCGGCTTCCATTCATGCACACGGAGACCCAGCGGTGAGTTACAATGGCATATGGTGTGTCAATACGGAGACCTCACATGATTATGTTACCCACGCCGTCCCGGTCGAGGAAAGACTCCGCTCTTCGGTGCGACCAGTTGTGGAAGTCAGATGCTGCTTTCGAGTAATCGCCGTGGTCGAAGACGCGACGGATTAGACTTGTACAAGCTTTACAGTTGCCCTCGAGCTATCTATACCGTCGGCAATCCACAAGGAGCCTTCCGTTCCACATGTAATTCTGAAAAAAGTGTGTCAACTGATCCTGACCGAGGCATCGTGAGTAGCTCACATGAGACTCACATGGCCAAACGGGCCGGAGCCACGTAGCCTCCTAGGAAGGTCAGACGAGCAGCTCAAGGGCGGGTACTTATCGTCAACCGGTCAATCTATACAATGCGTTCACAGATCCACCTCTGGTCAAGGATGGCGGGAAGAGGATACTAGGGCGCGGGGTTGCACTAATAGTAGGTCTGGTAGGGCCTCGCGCCGCTACATACTTGTTTATGTAAGCATGTCGGCATACGTTTCCCGCTACTGGCCGCACTGCCAGCAAACATCTTCTGGTCATTCTCAGCCAGCTCCAAGTACCTTGACTGATTCTCATGTATCACTATGTGAGTGTGTTATCGAAACTTGGCCCGTTCGAACCGATAGACGAATCACAATTTAGGCTACTGTAAGGCATCCACGCGTGTGGGTGTCCCTGCATTGCACTGGACACAAACCCTGTCCTCCAGATCACGTCGCCAATGCCTCTATTCGTCCGTGCGCTCACAAACACCCTTTCACATGATATCCTGCAGCTTCGCGGGAGGGCTGAAACAGTGGGTACCAGTTTGGTCGGATCCATTGTCGCCTGGCACCAGAGCTAAGCGACTGGCGATCGACTCGTGTAACAATGCAAGGGTAATGCAATGCTGTGAGCGGGACTCACTCGTTGTCTCATGACTCATGCCATAGAGCGCGTCCGTCTATTGTCACCGTGCGTTGATGGTCTGATCGGATGGCCGATGCTGGAGATACGGGTTTCTTTCCCGCGAGCGCGGATAATCCTACCAGAACGCACTTAACGCAGACTAACAGCATGACAACACTACAACACGCACCAACAAGTCTCATCCCTTCGATCGTGATACTTAAGCGTGCCCTGGATCCAAATATCTCTCCGCGCTGTGTTATTAGCAATCACTGTACAGGTCTGTCTTTTGCTCACGCTGTCATATATTTTCCACTGATACGGCAGTGCAGGATGCAAGAGAAAGCAGGATTGACTGATTTCCCCGATGCTAAAGGCTCTCCAGAACACGAAATCTTCTCGGAACCACATTTACAGTTCGGCGGATTGGGTCGACTGAAGCTTACCGTCTATCGGGTGGGTTTTCAGGTTCAGCGGGAGCTGCGTAATCAGTTCGAGAGTTGGCTCAGAGTAGGGATCGCTTATGACAGTGAATTTAGGGAGGTGCTGACTCTGTCCGACAGTACTACAAGGCGAAGGTTGAGACTGCCGAGGGAGTGCAAGTGGCTCAGCTCGCCTATCGAGTGGTCAATGGCAGCTACGTTGAAGACTTTCACGAGGACTTCCAGATGTCCGAGTATGGTGCTCAGGTATTGTCATGAGCTGCAGAGGCCGTGCCGAAAACTCCTGCTAACACTGCTCGTAGGAACTAGAGGAGATATATAGTCTTCTGTACCAGAAGGATGGCCGCCCGCAAGGCAAATGGATGACAGGACCATTGGCGGGCACGAAAGTGTTCGGGCCAGAGCTGACCGCAGCGGGCACCAAGATCGCAGTGCTGGCTTGCGTGGACAAGGCCCCAGATGGTGACTTCCTCATGGTGCACGAGCAGCACCGTCGACTAGGCATTGGCCACTGGGTGCTACAAACGATTCTACAAGTGATGCACGGGGATGTAAGTCAATACTACTTCTGATCATAGCGTTGTATGGCGCTCATTCTTTGATCCCGGGGTGTAGGGCGTGAAAGTGGTCTTGACACGGCCCTCCGTCCCTCGTATTGGGCCGGACTACAAGGGGACGCCTGTTGAGGGACTGCTTCTGAGACGTAATCTTGCATTCGTCCGCAAGGTGAGAAGCATAGATGTTCCATTGGCGCTATTCTCTTCTTTACCCCGCGTATGCGCTGACGCCGAGAATGGCCAGGCTGGCTTTCGACGGGTGGGCCTGTCGCCCGTCATGGCATACATAGCTGCGGACCCCGCCCATCCATCCCATCAGTTACCTGTGGACAGCGATGCTGTGAGTCATGCACAATATGACATGCTTATGGCACGAGGCCTGACCCACTCTCCAGGATCCTGACCAACTCTGAGACCTATTCGCTTCTTAGATGCTTTTCCCCATGCATTGGCTATCGTTGCTTTCCTCCGAACTGTCTGGTTGTATCTGTGTTCAGAGTTTCACGCGAAATAATGCGTTGAGATGATGCATCTCGCCAACCCACTCTCTGTTCTCCTATTCAATTGTGTTACCCTACGTGTAGAGACCTACCACTGGATTGATTGGACCGTTTCTTGTATACGGAGAACTGTTGTTCCGACGACACTCAGCGACTAGAATAGCGCTTGCGCCCCATGCGGCAACATCACAAACAACTCTTCGAAAGGTCGTGTCCCCGCGAACAATCGGCAACCAGGCGAGTGTCCACTTCTCAAGTCTACTTCTCCCAAAATTATCTGACATATATTTGCGTGAGCGGCCCAGGCGATAACATGTTCTGGATTTCTGGAACACTGGCGCGCCAGCGGCACACTGCATCCGCCATTCATCAAAATCTTCGGCCTGGAGCATACAGCTTGTAGCGTGGAAGAATATGGAACGCGGCAAAGAGCGTGTTGTAGACAGGCCTGCACCGTCTACCGACTTGAAACAATGTCTGGGGAAGTCTCACGGTCGCATCGACTCTAGGCTCACAGCCATGAATATTGAATTGACGCCGGATCAATGACGAAGAGGTGAAAGCGATCTATTCGCGTCGACAGGCTTCGCTCAATGTTTCGATTAGGAATGGCTCTTCCCATTTAAAGCATTCCCGACGTCGAAGTTGCGAAACACAAGGAACATTTACCCAGAGGAAATCGAAGAGGTGCGTAATTTGTAATGGACTGTGCATCATGCTGGGCTACCTCACGATGAGAGTGGTCGCGCCTTTTCATGTTCAGATTTATCCTCGTAGGTTCTGTGATTTGTAAGGCAGTAGTCCGGCATTGCGCTTGCGCCCCTGCAGTCCATTCTCACAAGGCTGCGGAGCCGACTGTTGAGAGCGAATGCCGTTATCCGAATGTTGCTGTCATATCTCGATCGGTCCTGTTTCTATCAACTAACAATTTCACCTTTCCTTGTAGCTTCCGCGCAAACGTGCCCTCGCGGTCACCAGAGCGGTTTCCGCGAAGTGGCAGGGCGTCCCCCAATGTGGCCAGGACCACACCTCAATTTGACATTTGTGAGTACGCCGGTACAATTACCTATCTCATGTGCCGTCACAGAAGCAATCCAGAACCCGGCTGATTAGAGTGAGCCATAGCCGGGAATCCTGTGTGGACATCTTCCCTCGCTTCTAACCTGCTTGATGAATGGGCGCAGACTGCCAGTGGGGATGTCGTCTGCGCCGCATCATGAATGATGCTGTTCGTGGGAGTCGTTCGCAACAATCAATAGACTGGGCCGAAAAACTTACCCAGCCGCCACATGGACACAGCCGCCGGTCCCAACGGCCCAAGAAATTGGTAGACTTTTCGTAACTCATCGTCAGGGCTGGCGCCGCGGTGGCACCAACAGACTTTATTTCCCTCCTTAGTACACTCCCACAGGAGAATCGACTGCCCAACGACTTGACTAGGCTCCCCTGCACCACCCATCTAATGCACCCACGCAGGCCCGATTCTACAGCAGGATGAACCTTCCGTCGTTTGCTTGCGCGATGTGACAGGTATGCCCAGGTGCGACATCACATTGTTTGTCTTCTTGCAACAGATCTAGACGACATGCTCACTTGCTATATCCCGCCGACAATGTTCAAGAAGTCTTGGTGTCATGTAGAAAGACCAATATTTATTCTCTGAGACATCTTGACAGGTCAAATGACGGAAACGGTGCGTGAGGACAGTTGGACATCACTACTCTCAGAAATGGATATTGTAGCGAGCGGCAGGTCGCAGCGGAGCCGCATAAACCTCGCCGCTCGGGGCGGATATGCTGCTCGATTACGGAAGGTAAGGGATCCCTGGTGGCGTACGGATTGCTGCCGCCGCTGCTACAGCGCAGGAGGCGGGTGTGAGGCGGGCCTGTCGGAAGTCCCCACACGCCTATCACCGCTCGACACTGGGCTAGCTCTGCCGCCAAGTCCTGGCGGTAGCGACCGCGATACCGACGCCCTTAGTGCGAAGGACTGCAGCCTGAGATTATCTTAGCGAGGGAGACCAGGATCTTTCCCTACGCAGCGCCTGCATTTCATGAATGTGGTGGTGGGCCGTGGTCCTCGGACGCGACCCCGATAGCCGTTCGTGCCTTTGCACTACAGGAATTCCAGAAAGGACGCGTACCTGCTCGGCATTCCTATAGGTATAGGTGAATCATGACAGCGCGGCAATTGCTCGCAGGCCACGACCAGTTCCTATGCTCATATTTGAACTCCTTCAAGAGGACCAACGCACCTCCCGATGTTCACTGGTATGGTTTGGCATCGCAAAATGGTCTTCCAGACATATTGAACGAGTGTTGATATATGGACGCCCCTTATGACCGATCATCTATGATACATTATGGGCCCTCACGCTTGCATAGGATCTATAGGGTAACAGACTTACTGTTGAATTCAAGTTCGGCACCGGCAGTGGAACCCCGACTGCAACATACTATAACTGGTGCTCCTGAAACACTGTGCATATGGCGTCATCTCGACATGATTTCTACCACAGTGTCTTTGGTGCGTGTTCCGCCTCGATCTACTTTCCATGTGATAGATTATATACAGTTTTATGCCACAACACACGAGGGGTGTGCCAGGATTGTGAAACAGCTCGGGTCGCAGGTGAGCTGGAGCACTGATGCCGCAAATTCCTGTCACTCAGTTGACCAGTTTCAGGGCGGTGTAGATTTGCACGACACAGCATACTAGCCGAGACACATACTCTCCACAGCACGTATTTGCTGCCTACTGTCGTGAGTCCCTAACTTTTCAAAGTATGATTCAATCGTCATGGTAAGGCTACTCTGAACATTCGAACTGGAAATGCCCACCTATTCCGCCTACATGACCGTCAGTTCAGGCTGACACGGAATAGCTTAGCTACTGCGTTACCCGCGTTCGCTGTATCGTCAGTCTTCAACATCCTCAAGTGCTAAGACCGTCTTAGAAAGTCCACTCAGAGCGCACATCATCATGCAGACAGTAAGTCCCCATCCTGTTGTCCCCCTGTCTCCTCTCACACGTCTGCACGTAACTTGTGCCTGGTCAGGGTCGCCAAAGGATTCGCAGTGCCGAATTCGGACGGACGGATCCTCAAGCTTAAGCCTCAGCATCGACCACGCGGCCCTCCCTACGGAACGAAACCACTTCTTATTAGGTGCCCACTCCCCAGATAGATCTACCGTAGCATAAACAGACAACGGCCTTGAAGACCGAAACCTTGGCCATTTTTATTGCCCAGGCACGCTTCTTCTTTCTCTACCGGTGTGCCCGGGGACTTGACGAGTTTTGACTTATATCTCAGCCTCCGAGCAGAGGGTCTCCCGGACATGTTGCTGTGTCGCCTCAGCGAGGAAGTGCCTTCGGTACGCGTTGCTTCACATCGCAGATGCCGCGTAAGCACATACTGAGCTCGAATGTATAGCTGCACCGTTGATGGCCGGCGAGTGATCTGGTGCGTACCTAAGTAGCAACGCCCAGTGATTTTGGCACAAAGTATTTGGTATATCGTATTCGCCTCCTCGCCCCTACCCTAAGCTGATCACATGAATATGGCATAGAGCTCGGAGCTCGTGAGCAAACCTAATGGACAATGAAAGACGCATGACGGAGCCTTCGAATCCGAGTTGCTCTATTGGCCACGCTCATTTTGACTACGACGTATCCCAGTATGTTCTACTTGGGCCGAAGCGGGGATGGCATGAACCTGTCCGTCACATAGGCTCACATCGAAGCATGAGTTGTGTCTGAGGTGCGGTGTTTGCATACATTCATACACACTTCACCAAGCTTGCTCCCTCGAGCCGCACCACAGCTCCTCATGCGCCACTGCATTATGGATCTCTTACGAAGCACCATTCAACCGCCTGTGAGAAGGCATGACCTCGGTGCCTGCGTAATGTTTCAATTTCATGCAGTCGAGTAGATTCAGAAGGGGTACAGAGTCCACTACCCCATTAGAAACCGATGCCGTACTGATCACGGAGAGGATCCGCCGAATTTCAAGTCGACCATGTATCGCAAGCGACCTGACATCCCGAGCCTCCTCCGACCTCACCGGCATAACGTTGATGCTAATGCAGCGTTGATCAGACTACCAGAGGCCCAGGTCCACGAGACCGAGTGTCACTAACCACACGTTATCCTCACTACCCTTGTTCCTGGCAGTGGAAGGACATGCATGATGAGCTCGTGCGACCTGTTGCCTTGCCGCAACGCGTCCTCCACCGTGGTCCGTGACGAATGCAGCCGACACTGCTCCGGCATTTGCAATGTTACGTCCGCCAACACCGCCCACTGTCATCATACTAACGGCCTGGACCCATTAAGGTGATGACTTGGGCCACAAAGGCTGATACATCTTGTCACGTACCCCGCTCGGAGCCATGTATACATGGAAATCTCCGTGCACCTTCGGGTTCCTCTGCCTCATGATAATTGTCAATTGTAGCCAAAATGAATGAGTCGCCCGCAGCCGCGCACCAAAATGGGCGCATCATGATGCCTCCACCAAGATTTGTCTCCGAGGGCCATGGTGGAGGAGCAGAAAGCATGCGCAGCACGGCCTGCACGACGGGACCGCTGTTCGTAAGGAGGCACCACCACGCACACGAGTAAAACTAAAAGTCTTTCATTCGAGCACTGCACCTATGTATCTTGCATGTAGTTCGTGATAAATAACGAATGGACAGGCCCTGCGCGCGCGCGCACCGAAGCCCAAAAAGAACCGTCCAAAGGCGCACGACGCACCCAGGGAACGAAACGAAAGGGAGACACAGGCTAATATACCACAGGTGCGGGAACCCAAGAGCATGGTTTCGGAGCTAGCGTGCCCGCTGCTACACTTAGTGAGGAAGTTCTAGAGGGAGGGGAGGGAGACAGGTAGGTAGGTAGGTCCGTGCCGCGAGGGCGGCGTCTTAGTAGTAGTAGATAGCGGGTACGATACGGCAAGCAGCAGTAGGAGTTCGTTTTCGTCGCGCGATCGTCGTATGAAGTCCATGGCGATGTGAAGCAGCAAGAGCAGGCCCGAAGGTATACAGACACTTATTGAACAGGGAACAGATGCGTGAGTTGGAGGCGACGAGGGCGGAATGCGGAGCATGAGTGCGTGCGAGCAAAGCAACAAGCGGGCGCAGAGACGTGATCAACACAGCTTCTGCATCTTCACCGATTTGCTGGGGGAACAGACGTCAGCATGGACACATTTGAGAGCACTCAGACACGAAGACTCACATCCTGAACGACAGGTCATCTGTGTTCGACGGCCACGTCGAGTACCACGTCGACTGCGCCTCCGCAAACTCGCGCATAGCCGTGTTCGAGCCATCATACCACGGCTTCCCACCCACGCTATCCGGAAACCACCCGCTCGTGCCCCCAACCGCGAGGTCGAGGATCAAATAGAACGGTTGGTCAAACGGTGCGGCGGGGCTCCCCCCGTTGCTGTCCCATATATTCTCTACGACGACCTGGCTCGAGCCGTTCTGCGCCGTCTGCGGGTAGCTGCCGCGCTCCCAGAAGCTCTTCCCGCCCTTGCCCTGGATCTTGATCGTGAGCATCGCATCGAGCCGCGTATCCACGTATATCCGTATGAAGTCCTGCGTCCACTCGAGCGTGTATGTGTGGAAGGCGTCCGCGTACGTCTCCTGCTTCAGGCTCCACCAACCAAAGATAGTCGTGTACAGCGACGCGAGCGGCCCGTAGTTCAACGAACCGCGCACATAGTTCACGCCCTGGGCGGTGTACGATGCGGCGTTGCCGCGGGCCTCCATCATCTAGCGAAGGGATCAGTGTCAAGCATATATCAGCACACAGTAGGGCGACTCACGTCGATTTCGCCCGACAATGGCCAAGCACCATAAGTAGTGTTCTCGGGCAACATCCAAATGGCGGGCCAGAGCCAGTCACCTTGGGGAAGCTTCGCGACGACCTCGACCTTGCCATACTGGATGGCGTAGTGGCCCTGCGTGCTAATCCGAGACGAGAACACAGGGTTGATGACAGCACCAGAAGAGTTCGATGATGTCGCAGAACACGCCGTCTACAACCCGTTACTATGAGCAACGCGCAACCAAAGGAGTGACATGATATACACACCGTGTTATCCGTGGAGCACGAATCACCGAGGTCGAATGAGCCACCGTCGAGGATGGCAGGGTAGCCACCGTCGATCTCGGCACTAACAAGTGAGGGCGTGATGTAGAGCTCGCCGTTCGTGACGTGCAGGTTCGTATCGACGTTGCGCGTGACCTGGAACTCGCCGTTGCTGCGAATGACAGTCGTCAGCACGCGATATGCGGAGCAGCAACCAAAGAACCAGTGCTGGACGCAGGGCATGCCCGCCCACACTCTACGGAGAGCTGCCTTGCAACGACCCCACCCTATATGCGCCTCCGCCGACCCCACGACATATCTTTCCCACCACCCGATCCACCGCGACCACCATCCAACACGTAAAAGGACAGAGAAACCAGCGCGACTCACCCGAAGCCACCCAACTGGTTGTCCGGCGTCCATGTGTTGTCCGTGTCGAGGCCGCTGCTGAAGTCGTCGTAGAAGTACGAGCAGACCTGGCTATCCGACAGCAGGTACGTGTCGACCCAGGTGAAGTAGCAAAGGACAGCGGCGCCCGCAATCCCGGCAAAGATTCCAGCGAGGGTGAGCCAGTAGCTCGCGCGCTCCCGCCCGTCCTTCGTCGTCGTCCACGGCTTATCCTCCGGCGTCAGCTTATGTGGGATCCTAGCGATAAGAGAAAGAAGACAATGAGCAAGACGCCAAGATCAATCTTCCGCGAGAAACGCACTTCGTCGAGGCCATGATCGGCTTGCTCTTACGCAGCTGCGCCTGGATATCCGCATAGCTGGAGAACTGGCCGAACCCACTTGCCGCATACCCGTTCAGTGCCGTGCTGCTCCCGCTGCCCTGCTGGTACGCATACGGGAAGCTCGGGGGGCCCACAGACTGGACGACGGGCGGCTCGCGGGGCTGAGGAAAGGCGCGCGCATGCTGATTTGCGCGGTGCTGGCGGTGCGTGGAAGACCATGCCCGTTGTCGCTACCTATTTCAGATGAATAATACAAGGAGTCAGCTTACTTTTGGGTCAACTGCAGTTGGCAGCAGGCACGGCGAAAAGCACTGACCGTATTCGCCTTTGCCGGCCGCAGCGGCAGCGGCGGAACCGCGGTACAGTTGAGACGCACTTGATGGCGTCGGGGGCGTTTGAGAGCGGTCGGGGACGTCGCCCATGAAGGGGGCGTAAGGACGCCCGAGGTCTTCCCCACCCTCCTCGACGAGGCCGTAGCCGCCTGGGGCAGCGCCGGTCGGGTAAACGGTGCCACTGGTGGGCGGCGAGAGGGGGTGGGCGTTGATGTTGCCGGGTGTGTGGAGGATCTGGCCGTTCTGCGCGCGTGCGGCGAGGGAGTCGAGAGATTCACGTCGTCCGATGCCCGGGACGTGGGTTCCGGGATCGGGGTTGCCTGCATGGCTCTGGAAGGGGAAGGAGGGGAACGCCGAGGGCGGCGAGCGAGTGTTCTTGTCGGGGACGACAGGGGCCTGAGGGTTGTACTGGCCGCCGTAGAAGGAGTTGCGGGGGGTGTCGTTGGGGCTGCCGAAGGGGTTGCTGCCTATGCCGTAGGAAGAGTGGCCCTGGGAAGAGGGAGACTGGGGCTCGTCCTCGCCGATGGAGGCAGCGTAGGCGTGCTCGTAGGCCATGCTGGAGCGACGACGGTGGTTGCGTACACGGGACTGGGCAGAGAGGGAATTACGACCAGCCTGCTGGCTGCTGTTACTACGGGCGCGATCGTGGTCGCGGACAGTGGGAAGACGGGCTGCATTTGTACCAGCGGCCGGGCGCGCAGGTTGCGAGGCCCCGGCGCCTACACCGGCAAGGCCCGCTGCGGAGGCATCAGAGTCGCTTGTGGGTTCCGTCTCGCTGTTTGCACCGCTTGAAGACCACGAGCGACGGTCCCCTGCGAGGAAGCCGGGGCGCGGGGGACTCAGCGGCTCGCTGCCCTGCTCAGTCGAGTCTCTGCGCGTTCGCGAGCGGGAAAGGCCGCGGGAGCGAATGTACACGGCGGCGGCAGCAGGTGGCTGGGGCGAAGCGACCGGGGACGTGAGGTGGTCTTCCTCCTCCGAAGAAGCGGCGCCATTATTATTCACAGCGTGTGCGTGTTGGAGAGAAGGCGAGGTGCTGGGGACGGTGCGGTAGGCGTCGGCACTGGAGTAGGCGGTGTTGTCCCGTCGTCGGTAGGAAGACATGGCGGGCGGGGAGGAGAAGGAAGGTTGGTACAAGTTGGGTGGAATAAGTGTACGGGCGAAGGGCGGAGAAGGCAGCCTGGAGGAAGCGAAAAACGAGCAGCGAGCTCAGGCTCCTCCCATTCGAGGCGCTGCCATCATCATTTCTCTTTGCTCCACTCGCCGCTATCTGGGGTCGCCATCGCCGGCAGCCGGCCGCAAATCATAATATCCGATCTCTATACCCCCTACAGATTGCGCTACAAAACTCCTACAAGACTCTCCCGGACACGGCCGAAGTCTGTGTCCTTGTTCGGGGACCGATCAGGGCAGCTGCTGGAAGCGGCGTGTCTGTTGCCCGTCAGTTCGTCCGTTCTCCAGCAACACACTGCCACACCCAAGTGCTGCATTGCTGCCTATCGCACAGACCCCGAGCAGTTCTTCCAGGCTCTCTCCCGCACGCCGTTGGCACGTACTAACGCAGAGATAGCGCAGGGCAGAAAACACCCTCCCGCATATGGCAGCGCCGCGATAACTACGCACCTCGCGCCCACCGTTCGTCTCCCTTCCGTCACCGTCGCGCGATAACCCACTGTACCATCAATCGACTCTTCCCGCGCCCCCGCGCGCGACCTTCCTTTTCCAGCCCGACACGCCCGCCCTCGGCCAAATTAAGCATGACGTCAATTCTATCGATTGGACGCGAGGAAACGAGCTGCCTCGCAAGCGACGTCCGGGGTCCGCACCGTAAATAGCCTTTTTCGCGTGTCGCCACGCGCGAGCAGCCCGATCGAGCCGCGTGGTATTGACATGACATCAACTCGGCGTCATGGCGCGGCCGGTGTTGTGCCAGGATGGCGGTGGGCCGCCCGCCGTCTTGTGGCGTCTGCCTTCCCCGCCGCCTCGGTCTGCTCGCGCGGCCCTACACTAGCGGCGCTGTCATGATGTGGACGAGCGACAGTGCGTGCTCATGTCAGGTAACCAGGAAAACACCCCGCTACTAGAGGCTGATCATTAATGTCTTGTTTTGGCGCTTTTTGCAACAAGTGGGTGCGTATATTCCCATCAGTCGACTCGCTTCAGTCACATCCCGCCCGCTTTCGCAGATGGTCAGCTATCGCCGCACGCGGGCAGCTGTGCAGCGCGACCACGAAGGCAAAATAGCGCACTCTTACGATCTACTAGCACTGTATTCAACATGTCCGGAGACGCATGTCGTTGTTACCTCACTACGCCAATTGATCCGAGGTAGCCTGTGGGACACGGTGTTCTGGGTCGTGAGCAACGGGCCCCACACGGCCGCGACAAGCTATAGAGCGGGGTCTACTGCACCAGGCACTCGCAACGGTGCTGCCAAGGCACACCGGGTGTCATGGCCACAGAAACGCAGGCCATGCGCAGCTAGCCGTCTGGAATAATTTCAGCATGTTTGGTGCTTTTGACATTCAGGCTTATTTTTATTACGAGGGGAGGGCGGCCGCAGTCTGCAGAGACGTTGCATCGTGGAGGTGGAGCTGATCGATCGGCAGTGGCGTACCGTATCATGCATGTACTTATGTGCGGCCCGTCACGCGCGCTGCGCACTGCGCTTCCGGGAGAACTCGACCGTGGGGCGAGGCGGCGGGTGATGTGTGTGCGTCGTAATACAGTATGATCCACGTTGTTTGCGGAAGCTGTGGTGGTTCATTCGTTGAGGCGTACTTCAGGTACATGAGCCTTGAATGGAAGAGAAATATTTGGGGTTGGGCTTTAGTGGATTTCAGCTGGTGCATACTGCGATGGTGATGATATATACTGAGAGAGACTGAGAGGCCATATGATGGAGAGACTCTATGCACGGCAACTTGATGATAGCTGGGCACCGGTACCAGGTGTGCGCTTACACGTTTGCCAAGATGCCGACTCGTTGAAAGTCGTTGATTGCGTCCAGTCGTGTTGACGCATGTGGATCCGCGCTAGACTTATGTCCGAAGTTATAGTATGATTTTGAAGACCGAAGGGGCAGACAAGTTCAATCACCTAGCCTCGAAGAATTTGATCCCAATACGAGGAATAAAAGGCCTACTATCCTCGGCCTTCGCTGAATGAGACATAGATTGGACCTACGTGTACCTGACGGCACAACCCAGCGAGGGCTTCTCTATTCAGAGCACCGCCCTTGAGGGCCATCGCCCCGACTGAGCTATACTTGTATCCTTCTCCCACGAGCGTCCTCGACCCGGAGTCCTTGCCTACTACCGGATTACGGTTACGTCCCCCCTCCACCAGCACCCACACCTCGAGGAGCGCGAGTGCTGTGTAAAGGAGGAAGGCAGGATCTGCGCACCCATACACCTTCAATCACCCGGTTGCATCGATCGGTGGAGCCTCGTAGGATCCGGAACACTTCAGGTTGGTTCAAATGTGCGAGGCTCGGTGAAGGGCACAGGCTCGCGGTGTACCTGCAGATGAAGTCTGTCAGCCCGCTGAGAGTTCAGCATTCTACGCACGTTGTGCGGGGACGGTAGGTGCACACGGCGGAGGGCCCTAACCTCCCTCATTGCTGTACCAGCCTGTCAGTCAGCAGAGCGTGGCGATGCGGCCTTCTTCACCGCTTGGTACATCTGTTCACCGCGCGGCCTGAGCTCCCCGCCCCAATAAAAAGGAGTGATTCCCGCCGCCACGTCGACATCCCGGTAGCCCCTCGCCACCAAGGTTCCGACCCCCGAACGCGTCGCTCTCGGTGACGTTCGCCGCAAACTAGTCGCACATGCTACCATCGGCGGGTCATTGTCATTTCGCCAGTAGAGCGCCGGAGGCCCCTATCGTTGCATGCGATAAGGGTGTGCTGAACAGAACAGCTCCGCTGTGAGTAATTTCCGGTATGAAATCGAAGTATGGGCGTGGCGCCCCAGTATTGCCAGTGGGTTGTACGGTGCCCAATCACTGGCAATGCACCTTCTGCTTTCGTCCGGATTCTCATTCCGACAACGGCTGCATGGCTGAGACCCTTTCAGCCGGCCTGCCTATTATGCGCGGTCAGCTGGCCAGTACTGCTTGGAAAGAGTCGAGCCACCGTCGGTCGCTGCGGCGCATCGGGAAGTCTATTAGAACAGCAGCGGGGCGGCCGCTGAGCGCTGAGTCCCGGCAGGCCGGGGATCTCATCAGATCTCATCTCACGGAAAGCAAATTGATCGGTGATCGTCATAAAGAATTCAATGCTGCCCCGGCGCGTCCTCGGTCCCGCGCAGGCGCCTACCCCCGGCCGGCGGTGTGCCCGGGGTCTCCGGCGTTTCACTCGCCTGCGTGTGTGTGCCTGCTGGGAATGACGTCGTAGGTGACGAAGGTGCTCGGTAAGGAGCACCCTGGATGCTCGTGGGCTTTCACACTGAGGTGGAACGGGCGGGGTGCTGCGTGACCATGGTATCCGGCATGCGGATGGAATATATAGGGATTGGCGAAGCCACCTAAACGGACAGGTGTCGCCGGTCGGACAGAAGGGGCGCCGAGGCAACCAGCTTTCAGACGATGTTTATAAATACACTGGATCAACGCCGGATTTGGGAAGCCCGCGGCCCGCTTGTTGCGACGTGGAGTCGGGATGTACTACAAATGTCTTGTTACGTATTTCGCGAGGCGGTCTAGCCTCTATAACTCGGATGCGAAGCTTATTATGCTTGCACAGCTAGTCCACAGAGGCCGCTGCTTCGTTGCGTAGTGCATGGTTCGTTATCGCACGGACGCGGGTATGGATGCATATATATGCAGGGATTGGCATGCCATCGGGTCGTAGTGGGGTTTAGCATAGGATCCTCGAACGTAGAGTACGCGGCCGGGGTGACATTCGGCGCGCTGTTCCTGGGAAGTAGGACTGGTCCGTGACGATCGTATCCGGGAGACGAGGTGATCAGTGGGAGGCTGCGCCTGGCTGCGCACTGCCAGTGTCGGGGGTTTTCCAAGGCAACTGGCCCGCCGCGGGGTGTGCGGTGTCCGCTGCTGCGCCCCGCCCACTCATTGTAGCGCAGGTGGCTGTTTGTACTTGCGGCGGAGAGCAGGCAGACAGGCAGCAACAGGAGGGTCGGAGCCGGCAGGTGCCGGGCGATAAGGCCGGCTTTGGTGCCAAAAGTGGGAAGGACCAATGGGAGCGCGGGCGGCTGAAAGATTGGCGCCGCAGGAAATAAGAGGGATAGATGCACGAGGATGGAGCCCCACCGACCCGTTCGCCGGACGTGCGAAGACCTGTCTTTCACTCGCTTGCTTTTCTCCTCCGCCTCGTCTGTCTACCCTCTCCCCCCCTTCCGCCCTCGCGCTCGGCGACTTCGCCATCCCTTCTTTAGGCTCTGTCGTAAACCCGTACCGTCGCCTCGCCGCCCGCAAGTGCCGACACGATGGATTACGACCGTTACGACGCTTTCCTCCACCACATCTTCAAGCAGACCCAGGGCGACGCGTGGTTCCGCCCCAACGAAGACAACCTTTCAGCAGGTGTCGCTCTTCGTGTCGACAATGGACCCGAGTTCCGTGTCTTCCCCTACGAGAACCTCGCTCTCGAGCCGTTCGAGGCCGCGGTCTCTGCTTTGAACCCTGCTGTCGCTATTAAAGTCCGCAGCGCAGCCGTACACGCAGCATTGGCAGAAGTGTGAGTCGCCTTTTTGCGAGCTGCTTGGGCGAGGGGTGCGCGAGGTGGCATGTGCGGAGACCTGTCTCATCGGTATCGCCCCGCCCGCAGCGGAAATTGTGATTTGTGACTTGACAGACAACCAACTAATTTCGCCTTTTCGTTTCAGTGGTCCAGATGACAGGTCAATCTACGTCGACGCAAATACGCGCATTCAGATTATCGAGACAATGATGGACCTTCCGACGGCGGACAAGGAGCAGAACGCAGCCTTCGTCGTGAGTCTCTTCATCTCCGGTTGTATCTGCACTTCTTTCTTTCGGGTCCCGTTCTCGTGCCATGTTGTCTCTCGCGGCATGTCACGATGTGATGCGGCGAATGGGTCCCCATATATGCGCGTTCTTGGCACGCTGCGAGCACGGCGGGGAGAGCTGGTGTCTAGATTCCGATGGGTGCTAGGGCGGCATATCGCGGGTACAGTGTGGCGTGTTTACACGGCAGCTTGGATACGCTTTGTTGTCAGGCGCAGGTAGACGCTGGCAACGATATCCCACGCCCTTGGTCGGATGACGAAGTTGAGTAGCAGAGTCGGGGCATCGTCGAGAGTGTCGCCGATCCCTTGCCGGGCATTGGGGTGGTGATCGCGTCGCGGAAGTGATCGATTCCACCGGAGTCGATCGTGCGACCTCTACTTAGTCGATCCGCTGCACCCAGCGTAAAGCAGAGATATCTCTCACGTCGCAAATGAATTTCGGGGACAATGAAGGCTGACAAGCGGTTGCTTTACAGCGTGACGAACGTGTACTTATCGTCTGGTCAGACTCGATAGACAACATCATCCCGACATGTCACGACTTCGAGGAGCGGCTCATCAAGTTGCTCTGGCGATCAAGACCAAGCGCAGTGGGTAGCCATGCCGCGAGCTCGAATAGCCACGCCGGCAGTATCAGTGGTAAGTCCGCAACACTCTCGCCATGAATACTAGATACCTTCATAGAACATTCCATAATTCTGGTCATGGGAATATGGGTAAGTGGCAGTTCTTTCTCCAGTTCATTCGTGTGCTTGGAGTTGGTCCGCCGCTCCGAGTGACTGGTACACATTGGGAACGGTTGCTGATTACGCCAATTTGTAGGGTCTGTATCCGGTCGCTCACACTTGCGTTCAGCTCGATCAAGCCAACTACCGCCACCACCCGGTCAGCAAAGCATTCCTGGAACGCCCCGGGGTATGGGTCGTATGAGTTTGCTGCTTGGCAAGGACGACCTTGAGAAGGGCGCCGCCATTGAGGAGAATGTTGTCCAGACCAAGACAATACGAACGTGGTACGGCAAGAAGAAGACAATAGTGATCGACGGCCCCGACATGAGCGCAGTTGATAGCGCACTCCCTACGAAGCGGAAAGCGCTGTTGTACGCACCCGTTTACAACGGCCTTGCAGCTGGCCTGTCGGTCTGTGAGTACACAATTCAGCGACATTGGAAAGAAGCTATGAGCTGACGCCCTTATCGTAGACTTCATTGGTAACGGTCTCAAGACGCTCCTCAACGAATTTAGGCTCGACAACTCATTCGAGCGATTCGCCCTCGTCGCAACGATGCCTTTCCTGTATAGTGTCTCCCTCTTCTTCGCCCTCCAGATTATCCAGAACGTATCCATGGCCATCGGTCCCATTGCACAATACCACGAGAACTCAAAGTACTACTCTTCGATCAAGCCGCGTCCAAATAAGATCGTGGACAACGACCTGCCCCACATCACAATTCAGATGCCGGTTTACAAGGAGTCTTTGGAAACTGTCTTGTGAGTGATAGATTGTATTTGATGTGTCGTTAATGTGTAGCTACTGACTAAGGTGACAGGGCGCCGTCCATCGAGTCTATCAAGAAGGCGATGCAGACGTACGCGCGGCAAGGAGGAACGTCCACCATCTTTATCAACGATGATGGTCTCAGGGTGAGTAGTAGGCATTGACCCTGTCAGAGCGCGAGACTTATGCTGGAGCAGCTGCTTTCGGTGGAGGACCGTGACGCTCGTATTGCGTTCTATGCCAACCACGGTATCGGATGGGTTGCACGGCCAAAGCATGATGGTGCGCCTGACGGCTTCAAGCGTGCCGGTCGTTTCAAGAAGGCATCAAACATGAACTACGGTCTCAAGCTCTCACTCCTTGCTGAGCAGCACCTCGAAAAGCTACTCGCTGAGGAGAAGGACCGCGGCCGGAATAGCGATTCCCTGGGTCATGATGGCGAGCAGCGCTACGGTATGCAGTACCAGCACCGGGACGGCGGCAACGCCAGCGTCGTCAACTTCAACTCCGACCAGGAGAAGATCAACACAGAGGATTGGGAGCTGGAGGAGCGCGCGCTCCAAATGGCCATCGATGATGTCTACGAGGCGAGCGGCCGTCGCTTCCGTCCTTGGGCGGCCAACGGCCGCGCCTGCCGTATCGGTGAAATTGTTCTCATCGTCGACTCTGACACCATCGTGCCCGAGGACTGCTTCCGGGATGCTGCGCGAGAGATGGCCGAGTGCCCCGAGGTCGGCGTCATCCAGCACGAGTCCGACGTCATGCAGGTTGCGCATCACTACTTTGAGAACGGGATCGCCTACTTCACTCGCCGTATCAATAAGTGTATCTCCTACGCGTGCGCAAACGGCGAGGTCGCGCCCTTCGTCGGACACAACGCTTTCCTGCGCTGGCGCGCCGTCCAGGATGCCGCGTTCATCGACCCCGCCGACGGCGAAGAGAAGATGTGGTCCGAGAGCAACGTGTCGGAGGACTTCGACATGGCTATGCGTCTCCAGAAGCGCGGTTTCATTATCCGCTGGGCGACGTACTCCCTTGGCGGCTTCAAGGAGGGTGTGTCACTTACGTGCGACGACGAGCTCAACCGGTGGCAGAAGTACGCGTACGGCTGCAACGAGCTACTGTTCAACCCTATCGCGCAGTGGTGGCGCAAGGGCCCGATCTCGAAGGAGATCCACTCGTTCCTGTGGTCGTCCGCGCCGCTGCACTACAAGTTCTCGATGATGGCGTACATGTTCTCATACTATGGGATCGCGTGCTCGATCACTATCGCTATCATCAACTATGTCCTCCTTGGCTTTGAGCTCCCTGTCGACGGCTTCTACATGCATTCGTTCGAGATCTGGCTGGCGACCACAGTCGTCTTCATCGGCTCCGGTAACGTTGGCTACACCCTTCTCCAGTACCGTCTTGGTGCAGAGCCCTTGATCAAGTCTTTCCTCATCAACGTTATGTGGGTTCCGTACTTGTAAGTGCCCCCTCTTGAATTCTCAGGGTTGGGTACTGACTTTGAATTCGTGCAGCTTCTTCTTCTTCGGTGGTCTCTCTATTCCAGTCTCCCAAGCGATTCTTGCGCACTTGTTCTCGTACAACATGACATGGGGTGCGACAAAGAAGGAAGTCGAGCGGTCGAACTTCTTTGAGGAGATCCCGAAGATCCTCAAGCGTTTCTGGGTCCCGTGGCTTATATGCATCATCCTTATGGCGGGCATCATCATCCTCTCGACATCAATTGTACCCATCGAGTGGCGCATTGATGGTTCAGCATGGGCTGTCATCTTCCCGTTGGCGATCCAAATCGGATGTCACATACTGTATCCGGTGAGTTGCCCGCGTACTTCGTGTCACACATTGCAGATGCTGACCTGTGCCATAGATCGTGCTGAACCCTTGGTTGATGGTGTTCTCGTACTGATCCTCGTCATCTGCTTTCATCTTCACGCCCCCTCACGCCTGTCTGTGTTTGTGCTCTTCCCACGAAGCCCCGTCCATTGCCCGATACATCCCTGGCCATGATGCCACTCTGGACACGGACATTTGCCTGACCTCGTGGTTCATCGTCCTCTTTCGTTTTGTGTACGTTGATGTCGTACCGTCCGCTCTTTGATCCCATCCTGGGCCGCGTAGTTTCTGGAGTACAATGTTCGTTCGTCTTGCCGCATCGTTTATTATCTAGCCCCATACTTAGTACACCTCTCGGTGTGTTGTCTCGAGTAGTGCGTCGTGTACTTAAACGGACCATAAAACTCTCCTCCCCTGTTGCTCTCCTATTCGATCTCGATACATGCATGAATACATATAGACTCTCATTGCTCAATGCTGTGTTATGCATCGTGTGCTCCTGTTTATTTTTAGTGTCTGTTGACGTTGCGTGTATTGCCATGACCGGCCTGAAACCACGGAACACAAAGATCCGGACCCACGCCGACTGTTGGTATGTATGCAGGGTATTTATCAATCCATGGACGGCGCTGATTATCTACCGTATACGGAATGTAGCTATGTGCGTTCAGCCAAGGAAGCATCACTGATATTGTTCGGAGCGAACTTGATTGAATGTACGTCAGACTCGTACTGCTCGTATCCGTCGTCGTGCTGGACAATGCGCGTAATATTGACCGCGACGCGTGGTGAGCCGTACGGGTGCTGCCGGCTGTCGCGCAACGTGGTCGCGATGCTAAGGTCGACGGAGGCGGCCTCGTTGCTGCTGTGCGCGCGCTGCTCCCAGCCGAGGCCGACCCGGACATGGATGAGCATAAACGTGATCCCCGCGACGGCGCAGTACGTCTCGCTCGCGAAGTATTGGAGATTAGACCGGGCGTGGTAGGTCACGAAGAAGAGGATGGTCCAGACACTGCAGAGGGCTGAGCGGCGGGGTCGTGATGTGGTGGGCAAACGGTGGAGGAACGCACGTGTAAAGAGCGGCACTTTCAATGAGGATTCCTATGACACCCTGTCATGAAGGGGTTACACATACGTGGTCTATGTGTGTTGTTATGTTCTACGCACCATGAGACTTGCTCCGCCAAATTGTCTCGCTCGGCTGTTGGCACGCCATATCCGCCATGCAATCGTTGCTATGCGAAGGTGTTACCAGAGTGTGTGAAAGGCCTGTCTGTTGCAAAATTCACCTGTGCTGTACACATTCGTGCTGGAAGCCGTGCCAAGTCAACCTTTGGTTAAAATCCATTGCCGGCCGATGATACACACCATAACGTGAAGACACAATTCGCCGTGATCCAATGCCCTGTCGCTGTCGCGAATATGTCCTCGCCCGGTTTCGACAGTGCAGAGGCGTAGATCGAGCCGATAGCACAGACTGCATGCACCCACAAGCATGAGTAGGGTCACACACTTGTCTTGAGAGGAACCGGCGCACCAACGAGCCCAATAAGCGTAGAAAGCGGGAAGACGGTGATGAAGACGTCATATGCCCACACTAACCACAGTCGATATATCTGTCACATAAGCACACGTCGTCTAGCACTCGCTACAAGTTCTCAGAGAAAAGAAAACTATGGCGCACGATCATGGCGTCGCCGATGATCAGGGAGATCATGAGCAATGTGTTTTGGGTGACTTCTGCAGCCTTGGCTGGGTCGGTGTAATAGACCGTTGGCTGTGTTCCGCCTTCGAAGAACATGAAACCTGCAAAGAGACGATACACAGCGACAATCCAGTGCTAAACGTTCAAAGCTTGTAAGATTAGGTTGTGCCTACAGGATGGCACTCACTGCGGTGTTTGTGATGAAAATGAATACCGCGGCGACGGACATCGGCGTCATGTAAGCGATGCGCCGCTTCCCCCTAACGTTGAGTGCCGCATTGACTATGTCTTCTCGCCGGCGCGCGAGGATCCAGAGCGAGATGACGGAGAGCACCAGAAACACGCCGTACAAGAGGCTCTCGACACAGATCGTCACCAGGATGACGGACAACATCGGGATGGTCACTGCCATGGCGAGTTGTCAGCACGCGGGGGATTGAGGGGCGAGCGCATAGCGGCCGTGCGCACCCATAAAGAGTTCATATAGGACATATATGGTCACACGAGAAGTACTGGAGGGGCGCGGACGGGGCACGACAGAGGCTTCGGAGCATCTCGACAGCGCGGACGGCGCAGCTCTGATGATACTCCGACAGACCGAAAGCTGAATGGGCAGCTGATTAGTACATGTGAGAAGGAGGATCGCGAAGCTCTTTACAGCCCCGTGCGGGTTCGGTCGCCAAGAAGAGGAGTTATACCGTTATGCGTATGACATTCGTAGGGTGGGACATCCGGTACGCATGCTCTGTGCAATGCTTCGCGATGAACGATGTCTCAAAGAGCATAGTGCTCAGCGCACCTGAGTTGCAGCGCATCGCACTGATTCGTGCAATTGCCTTCGTGGCAAACCGGTGGCGCACGAACATAATGATACAGGCTCCGGAAAGAACCGCACAAGGCCAGGGAGAGCGCCTCGTTTGGGTGTCGGTACGAGCCAACCCTGGTAGCGCTTTCACAGGGGCGTAGTATATGCGGAAAGGTCGTGGAAAATGCGGGTGCGAACAGTCTATTCGTGGTCCACTACAGCCAGGACATTCTGCACTGCTGCATAAGTTCATAAGCAATCCCATGTATTACGTGGTGAATCTCACCCTCATGAGATTGCGCTCCGTGCGCATAGGCCTGCGCGAGTACCGGATTCTGGAGACGAAGCCGAGAGTCGCATAGCCAGTTCCCTGGGTCGGTTCTGTCGATCTCTGCTAGTAAGTAGCCAGTGGTCACCGGTCAATCAGGATCTACGTGAGGCATATCATGTTGGATAAAGCTTGAAGCCCGGTCAAAACTGACAAGAACTAGATTGAATTATGTGCGACGGAGTCTCGAGAAGAAAGCCAAATGTCCGATTCCTGCGAGGGTCGCGCTGTGAGACAACCTTCTGCGAACATATTCGTATTTCTCGCTTGAAGAACGTATGCCGCCGTCGCTGGTTGTCATGAAGGCTAACGGTGTTCAGCCCAAGCAGCGAGTGCCTCCATCGTCGCGACGGAGTTTCGAATGGTACTAGCTGCACAAATTGCAATGGAGGTCGGGGTAATCGGCGATGTGCCGCATGTCGTAAACGAAGGGGACTGTTTATGGTAGACTCTCAGCAGTCTGCCCTGTGTCGAGAGAGCCTGAGCACTCAAAGCGACACGATACAAGAGATCACTTACCGCTGGACTAGGTCGTAATAGTGCTTTCAGTAATCGGCATTCGAGCGATTATACTGTACATTACATCCGGGGTTCACAGTCACCGCTCGCTCGGCTCGCCTCTGCCACCCTCAAATCTGACATACTAGTGGCCCCACATTGAGTGCGCCATGCCAGCGCCATTGGCGGGCAGATACCAGTCAAATAAACATACCCATAACTGGCGATATTATGGCGAACTGTGCGATCGCATAAAGGGTCCGTCCAGTCAAGTATCGCACCCTATCCCGCTCAACGTCCAAGAGGCCCAGCGGCCGCATTCGAGCTGTAGACACCGAACACTCAGCTGTGGTACCAAACACCATGATAAGATGCCTACCGAACAACACCCTGACGACGATAGACCAGAGAGGCTGGGCCATATCCCGTCAGCAGCGGTCCAAACCGCACGACAGGGGGCAGACAGCGGACTCACTGCGAGTATGGGGTCCACATATCGTAGCTGTTGCATGTCGATAGGGCCGATGACTTGGGTTGACACGGCTCGCGCTGCATCGAGGCACCTCTTTGGGATGGTTCCGGGTACCTTGACGGAGTCGCGGTGGAGTAGGATGATCGCGACATACGCCTGCGTGTAGATGACTAATAAATGACATATTGCGTGGGGCTCGAGCGACTCCTGCAACTTCGGTAGGGACGCAATGAATCGCTCGATAAGCTCAGTGAGCCGTTGTGTCTCGTCCGCGTGGGTCTGCTGTAGGCCTGGCACTGTGGGGAAGTTTGAGATGGCCTGAATGTATCAAGAGGAGCATTGATACGCACCTTTGGGACTTGTTGCTAACTGGGTCGCACGTTCGAGCAATGCGGCTGCCTTAGCACGCAAGGCAAGAAAAGAAGTCGAAGGCTCTCCCATCGACACTGAAGGCATATCGTGCAGGAAGTTGTATACTGTCCGCGAGCCCCGAACGTAAGAGGCTGTTCTAACCTAGGTAAACGCATCAATTTGAGGTACTACGAACGAGCATTTTGATTACTCACTACATCGTAGTCTTCTGTGTCCAACGGCCAGGGCGTGTCTATCACATCTATCCTCAATGGAGCACGGCCTTGTCCGTCCAAGGGAAACATATTTGCGCTGACAGAGACCTTGGCCCACTCCTTTTCCAAAGCGAACACGGTCCAGAACGCGTTGATCTTCTCTCCCTCTTCAATCCCGTCTTGTGTCGCATCAGAAAGCGGGTCACCATCTTGAGCGGAAGATGTGTCGGAGCGGGTCTTGTGCAGCCGCGCATTGAGGACGAGCGCCACTGCTGCACTCGTGTGGTACTTCCCTTCGAGTAGGTGACCCATGCAGAAGAAGTAATGTGCGAGCAAGACCTCGGTTTGTATGATCTGTGCAAGCGGGTATTGTTTGCCTGCAAGGTCGTCGACCACGCCCCGTGCTGCACGAGCCAGAAGAGTCGGTTCGTGCATCATGAGTGTGCCGATACGGGAAAGATGGGCGCCATACAGGTAAACTGCATCAAGAAGAGCCTGAGAGAGCTTCGAAGTGCGATGTTGCTTGTCTAAGGAGGTCGCCATAACCAGGAAGCGGTCTTGGCGTAGAAAGAAACCAGCCTGTCCCGCATGAGGTAAGAAGTGTTGTAGCCTAGATATAATTTATGAGGAGATTGAAAGCAGTGTCTTGTGCTAGATCCCTCACATTAACTGTGCAACATCTGCGGGAAGATCCTCGTAGCGTAGCTCAGGTGGCGTCGACTCCGCTATTCTGTTGACAGGACTAGTGGAGTACATCTCACGAGGGGAAGGCAAACGTGGCGTCTCTGGTATGGGAGGTAGCGGGTTTGCTCGTTGAGATTGTCCTAGGGACGATCGCTCGAGCGGTGGCACGCATATAGCGCTACTTGCTGATGCACGGTTCGTAGCGGGTGGAATGTTTGTGTATTCGCATCCATCGCTTCGATTGGCACGGGAACACTGACCACACGCGGGCTTGATAGCGTCGCATTTCTAGCGGAACAAGATTGGGAAACAACATGAATACACGCAGCTTAGATTGAACATAACACCTACGAGTTTGCGCCTGCGACAAGTTGTACACGCAGAACCCCAGGGAACACGATTGCGAGAGCTCGTATCCGGTTTCATGTAGGGAAGGACCACGCCGTTATTAGTAGACATGCGTTTGTAGTCAGAGAGCAACGCTCGCAAGTGTTTGTAGCATGCTTGGTTGTGTTTGTCACGCCTATCATCGGGCCGTGACCGGGCCGACCTTGTGCCAATATCCGTGACACTCTCAAGCTTGAGCGTATCTACACTAGAAGGTACCCGTGCTACGCACAGAAGTGGGTACCAGAGATCAGGCAGCCGAGCACCAGCACCGGGCTTCGTTTCAAGCAGGATCCCTAGCTTGAAGCGCCCGGCGTAGCGGCGAGTCTCCGTGCCACGCCTAAATCGATCTAGTCCAGAACGGCAATCGCGGAGACCATGCTCCTTTACTATAGAAGATTGGCGAGCTATGATACATACCGATAGGATGGGGTTCGGGTTCACAACCACTGGCATGATATATATATATATAACATAAATATATAACTTGTTGATACAACAGAATCGGAACTCAGCGACAGAATATAATAACAATGTTCCTGACGAGCAGGCTACTCTTACGCAGTGTAGCGGGACGCTAGCTTACCTGGTTTGTTAGCTGTGAGGCTTGATGCACACAAAGTTGCTGTTGAGCGACTTGGATTGTACTACGCTACAGAGGTCCTTATATACATGTAGGAGACCGTCTGACTAAGCTACTGTATAGTACCAATCCTGATGCATGTGATTCTATCTACGATGCATGTGTTACTCCTGTTACCCGGAGTACCGGTGTGTGAACTCGGCTGCCTAGTTAGGCGCTCTCTATTGTTCAACACTCCCCCTTGCTAAGTGCAGCGGTAGATGCGCGCAAGCATTAAATGGTGCACAGTGCAGCCGACTATGCTGGACTTCTAATCGTAAAACCTTAGTCCGAGCATTCCTCTGAATTTGAGGAACTTGATACGACCCAAGTTCTTTGTGAACAGGTCTGCTGGATTGTCATCAGTGCTTACGTAGAAGACTTCGACTTTCTTGTCTTCTACTAGCTCCCTCACGTAGTGGTAGCGAATGTCAATGTGTTTAGACCGACGCTCCGTGATGGGATTTGAGCTAATGAATATTGCTCCCTGATTGTCCGAGCAGATAGGCAGCGGTCCGAGTTTGTAGCCGATCTCCTCCAGGAGCATCTTTATCCAAGCTACTTGTCGCGAGCAATCGCTCAGCGACATATACTCGGCTTCAGTGGATGACAGAGCAACTGTCTTCTGTCTTCTAGACAGCCAACTGAACGCGCCGTTCGCGAACTTTAAAAAGTGCCCAGACCGTGACTTTCTGGCCTCTGGGCTGTCTGCCCAGTCAGAGTCAGTGCACGCCAATAATCCATTGCCGCTTTGTCCTTCATAAACTAGCGCATAGGATTTTGTACCAATTAAATAGCGGCAGATATACAGCGCTCTGTTTAAATGGTCCTGTGACGGATTTGCTGCAAATTGCGCAAGTAATGTCACGGCGTAGCAAATGTCAGGTCGAGTTCCAAGCATTAGGTATAGCAAGGAACCGATGACAGTCTGGTACTTGCTTCGAAGCGCTGGGTCAGCTGTGCCAGTATTGGCAACAGGCTTGTATCCAGCAGGGAGTGGAGTTGGCGCAGATTTAGCGTTCTGCATGCCACAGCGCTGTAGCACTTTCTCAAGGTAGGCGCATTGATCCAGATGGATTTCGCGGCCTTTCCGAGTTATGCGCATGCGCAGAAATTCCTTGACGTCGCCTAGATCGCGACACTCCCACTTCTTCATGAAGCGGTCCTTTAATGAAAGGACTAGGGTCTTATCCTTGCCACAAAATATGGCATCGTCTACATAGACGATGATCAGCACGAAGCGACTGTCTTTTGTCCTATAGACGAATATTCCGGCATCGGATACGAGGCGTTTACAGCCAAGTTCCTTTAGGGACTCATTGAGGGTGCGCCACCACGCAAGCCCTGCCTGCTTAAGTCCATAGAGAGCGCGAAGTAACCGGAGTACTTTGTGCTCTTGGCCTGGTACTGTAAAGCCTTCAGGCTGCTCCATATAAATTTCCTCGTCGAGCTTGCCATAGAGATAGGCATTTCGGACGTCTAGTCCGGAGACGTGCATATCCTCAAGCGCAGCTAAGGCGAGGATTAGGCGTACAGTCTCAAAGCGTACGACTGGAGAGAAGACTTGATCATAGTCAAGGCCTTCAATCTGGGAGTAACCCTTGGCGACCAATCTGGCCTTTTTACGACCGTCAGTTTTGACGTCGAATACCCAGCGGTTTTTAGTGACCTTACATCCCTTGGGACGGTCAACCAGTTCATAGACATTGCGTTTGCGAAGTGCCTCAATTTCTTCGCGACACGCTGCCATCCACTCCTCAAGCTCCTTTTTAGGTAGCTTTAGTATATCGCGGAATGACCATTCTCTCGGGCTGGTCCCGTCTGGTAGATCGTTGTCAAGGGTGGGTAGCGCTTTTGCAAGCAGCAACTCGACTAACTTAACTCCCCCTTCCTGGCATAATTCTGCCAGTAGTAACTCAGCGCTTTGCGCTTCATCCTCATCGGATGGGGCGGACTCGACAGGTTCGTCGCGTGGAGGAGGATTTGGCGCAGAACTAGGTCCGGGAACCTGTTGTCTTTGCTGCCTTTGTGGTCCGGTTTTGGTACGGGAGCTACCCGCATCCTCACCGACCATCTTTTTCCATCTCCCCTGATTTTCGATGTCCTTTACTATGTCTTGGGGCTTCCGCTGCTCTCCATAGACATTACCTCTACGAGTTACTGGTCTCCGCTCCCTTGCTGAACGTCGCGGCTCCACTGGGGGCGCAGGGTGTTCTACCGGTGCATGGGGCGGCGGTACTGGGTCTACGGGCGCATCCTGCAGCTCCTGCTCATCGTCATGAACATGACCGTTTCCCCTTTTAGGAAGGTGATGTTTTGGATGATCATCATCGTCATCCTCATCTACCTGAGGTGTGGTATTTGGTTGATTTTCTGGGATCATTTCTTCTCGAGGTGGCCAAACTCGAGTTGTACCCCGACGATTTGTCAAGGGGCACTTAGGAAACATGTTTCGTCAAACATCGCGGTGGATGATCTGAACAAAACATTATCTGGTGCTCTCATGAAGAGCCATCCGCCAGTGCGCTCTGTAGAGCCATCTCCCCCAAGATAAATCATCAGCTCCGATTTGGGCGATAAACCGTTTTTTCTAACGTCCTTTGGGTATGAAGACGTACGCACCGCAGCCGAAAACGCGCAGGTGCGCCACAGATGGCGGCTCGCCATTTATCAATTCGTAGGGGGTAAGCCAATTAAGGCGACGAATTGGCGTCCTGTTGTAAACATGGACTGCATGATCCACGGCGAATTCCCACCAGGATGGAGGTAGACAAGCATCATGGCGCATTGCCTCTGCTTTGTCCATGAGCGTCCTGTTGAAACGCTCAGCTCTGCCATTCTCCTGAGGAGTATGCGGCGAGCTCTGAAGGATCTCTATGCCATTATCCTTTAGAAGGTCTTTGAATGCAGCGGAGACGTATTCTCCCCCTGCATCAGACAACCACTTCTGCACTGTCTTTCCATATTTAGTTTTTACCATGGCTAGGAATTGCCTTGTGGCTGTAATCGCTGCAGATTTCTTGCGCAGATTTACAGTCCACGCGTGCGATGAAGCGTCATCATAGTACAGTATGTAGTACTTGTACTTATGATAGGAATCTACTGGGAAGGATTTTAAGTCCGAATGAATAAGTTCAAACGGTACCTTTGCCCGGTAGTTGGACGGCGGGAAAGACTTAGAGTGCATTTTCCCTTTTGCACATCCTTGGCATATTGGTGAGTCCTTTGGAATCTCCACCTTTCTGGGAAACCCAGATGTATGCTCCTTCGCCTTTGCAAGCACGTCCTTAGAAGGGTGCGCAAAACGGCGATGCATAGTCGAATAATCGACTTCATTTACGTTCACATAAATGTTCTGAACGTTTTCACCCGATTCAGCCACGAGGGTGAAGGTGGTAGTGTCCGGGTGCTGCGGTGTAAACCTGAATAGAGGTTTCCGCGCTCCTGGTTCATACAGACTGATATGCTGCGCTGTTGCGCGCAAGTCTAGTCCGTCTTGGAGGAACATCCCCAATGACAAGAGACGAGCCGAGCAATTCTCCATGTAATAGACAGGATATAGGCGCGTCTGCAGCCATTGTTCGTCTATTTGGTAGTTTAGGAACACAGTTCCTTTAGCAATAATGCTTCCTACCGCTCCTTGTTGTGCCGTTTGAGTACGGATAGGAGTCTGGAGATACTCGAATTCTGAGAAGTCTCTTATGTCATTTGTAATGTGCAATGATGCACCTGAGTCCAGTAGCCACTCATTCGCTGAAAAGCGACCTTTTCCCTTTCCCTTACAACGTGAGCACGCAGCGTAATCGCGCGAATGAATACATTGTACATTTTTTAAGCCGCTACTAAGTACATTTACAAATGTCCGAGCGCCGTTGTGCAAGTCAGAAGCGGCTGTTAAAGCGCTGTTAGTAACTTGCTTAGGGTTAGGAATATGAGTGACGTACTCATTGCCCCAGTCGTCGTAGCCATCGTATGGCTCCATGCAGCGGAGCTCACCCGTTAACGGGTTCCGAAAGCTTTCGTCGACATAGGGGGCGCAAGGCCTGTGGCCTGCGCTATCATGCCGTTTAACTCGGTGTCGTGCGCGTTGATGTCTTCTTCGTCTGTTGCCCAGACGATGGACCTTTCTTCGGCATCGCGGAAATCGTCGTCCTCGCTGATGTATTCATCGCGCATGACCTCGTCGATGCGATCGGCCATGTCGTCGTCACTGAGCTTGCTGTGCTTTGAGGCGCGCGACTCGGTGTCCGAGGGACTTCTTCGATGTGAGCGGAGCTCACGACTTCCTTCAGCGCGCGGATTGTCTCCGGCGTGCCGGCGACGTCCAGGTCCTTGGCGAGCTGGAGGGCTTCTCCGAGCCAGTCACCGCGGGCGCGCTCTTGCCCTTGTTGGGAGCAGGTGCTGCGACCTTCCGAGTCCTGCTGCCCGAAGGCGCTAACTCGACGACGGTGCTGGTCGTCGGGGCGGGGATCGACACGGTGTCGGCGATGTGCATTTCTGCATGCTCGTCGTGCGAATGCGGCTTACCACGGTTTTTACCGCCGCGCTTTCCCCTAGGAGTAAAGCCCTTGGCTTTCTCCTTGCCCTTGTCCTTCCACTCCTTCTTACTCTCTGCGCTGCTGCTGCCCTCAGGGCGCTGCTGCTGCGAGAAGGGATGGTTTGCCCTTCTTCTGCGATGGCAGA